>AUXN01000303.1:0-13852 GCA_000482125.1 Strigomonas galati
AACGTTTGCGTTTTCGCGACCGCCCTTTGTGCTCTTGTTGGGAAAGCTACACTTTGTGAACACGGATGACTTGGTGTGCGATGCGGCGCATCTCGCGGCGGTCACGGAGCTAATCCTCGCGACGGAGAAGAAGACCACCGCACGTACAGAGGCACAGCAACCAAGATTTGAGAATCGTTTTCACAACACCCATTCCGCAGAGTCCTACATTTTGAATGAGCTGCTCAAGCGAAAGACGTTAGAATCTCCCAGTGGGGAAGACCGCCCTGTCAACTCCACAAAGTCGGCTGTTGAAACAGATGGTGAAGATGAGGATGACGTGGACGAAGTGGTGTGGTCTTAACTTTTGCTCCACCATTCTTTATTACTCACTCTCCTCTCTTTGTTTTGCTCTTACAGAAAGATACATATATATGTATCTTCTATCTGCTGAATGTCTTTTTTTTTTTTTTTTAGGTTTTCACCCTTTTCCTTTCTTTCGTTTTTGTTATTCTATTCATCAAGCCCACACATTCACATGTACACCCTTCTCATCGTTCTCTTGTGTATTTTAACGCTGATCATACCACTTGAACTTACGTACTGCAACTTCTTCTTCTTCTTCTTCTTCTCTCTCTATTTTTTTTCACATCTCTTCATTTTTATCATGCTCTAGGCAGAGTGTAAAAATTCACATAAATACATTTTTTTTTCCTCTTTCTCTCTCTATTAGAACGACAGATTGAACCCATAGATTTTTTTTCTTTTACTACAGTTGCTGATCTGCACCAGCCATTCATATACAAACACACCCACCCACCATACAATACATTTGCAAAACAACAACAACACAGCACAACACATAGATAGTAGCAAAATGCCGCCCAAGAATACGAGTAAGCGGCCTCGCGAAGAGGAGGAAGAGAGATACGTTGACCAGGATGATGACCGTGATATCCCGAGCTCGGACGAGGAGGGCGAGGATCTCTTCGGCGACAACTTCATGCGTGACTATTTGGAGCCAGACTCAGAGAGTGAGCCGCCTGAGGACGACGTCCAGGACGACAACGACTTCATCGCCGATAGCGAGAGCACGGCCTCGGAGCTGTCCGAGGGCGGTCGAATGGCCGTCAACGCACTGCTGGAGCGCCGCGAGCAGATGGAGGAGCTCCTGCAGCAGGAGCAGCGTCAGCTGGAGGCGGGTGTCTTTAGCGACGTGGAGGACGACGGCAATGAGTCCTTCTTCACCGAGGAAGATCAAAACGAGGAGGAGCAGGAGGAGGGTGAGCCTGGCGAGACGGGCGACGCAGAAGGCGACGAGGCAGAGTACATGGAGGACCCGAGCGATCGAGCCTACGTGGATGGGGAGCTCGGTACTGGCGACTTCAACTGGCGCCAGCCGCAAGGCGAGCTCGTGGAGTGGCTCGCCCAAGAGCTGCCGCGGCAGGTCGTTAAAAACCGCATCTACAACTTTTATCTCAACTACGTGGAGGGCAAGGTCAACGTGTATGCGTCAAAGGTGACGGCCATGACGCGCGAAAACGACATGAGTTTCCAACTTAGCTACCGCCACCTTAGCCGCGTGTACGATAGCGTACTTGCGCTCTGGCTCGTCGACGCCCCGGATGCGATGCTGGAGCTTTTGGAGGACGCCGCCAACTACTTCACCTTCAAGCAGTACCCCAACTACCGCAAAGTGCATTCGCACATCTTTGTGCGCGTGTGCGATCTGCCGCTGTGCGACCCGATCCGCGACTTCCGTCAGGTGCACATGAATGTCCTGGTGCGTGTGGAGGGCGTGGTGATCCGGCGCTCTCCTGTGTACCCCCAGATGCACGCCGTCAAGTACGACTGTGTGCGCTGCTCCTACATCATTGGCCCTATCTACCAGCGCGGCGACAAGGAACAGCGTGTGAACATGTGCCCCAGCTGCCACAGCAAGGGCCCTTTCCGCGTGAACATGGTGCTCACCGAGTACCGCAACCATCAAACCATCGTCCTCCAGGAGTCTCCAGGGAAGGTGCCGCCCGGGCGTCTTCCGCGTAGTTTAGAGGTGGTGCTGACGAACGATCTCATTGACCGCGCCAAGCCGGGCGAGGAGGTGGACGTGACGGGGATCTACCGCAACAGCTTCGATCCTCTCCTGAATAGTCGCCAGGGCTTCCCTGTCTTCACGACGGTGCTGCATGCAAACAACGTGATACGACGCACGACGGAGCTCGGCACCTACCGCCTGCCGGACGACGAGAAGAACCGCATCGTCGAGCTCTCCAAGCATCCCAACATCCGCAAGAAGCTCATCCGCTCCGTTGCGCCGAGCATTCACGGCCGCGAGGACATTAAATTGGGACTGCTGCTCGCCATGATGGGCGGCGTGCCCAAGGACGTGCGTGGCGACCAGTCGCATCGCATCCGTGGTGACATCAACTGTCTCCTCGTGGGCGACCCCGGGTGCGCCAAGTCGCAGTTCCTCAAGTTCGTCGAGAAGACGGCGGACCGGACTGTCTTCACAACGGGGCGCGGCTCCACCGCTGTCGGTCTGACGGCATCCGTGCACAAGGACAGCGTCACCGGCGATTTTGTGCTGGAGGGCGGCGCGCTCGTGATTGCGGACCGCGGCTGCTGCCTCATCGACGAGTTCGACAAGATGTCCGACCAGGACCGCACGTCTATCCACGAGGCGATGGAGCAGCAGACCATCTCCGTCGCGCGTGGTGGCATCGTGACGACCCTCTCCGCGCGGTGCTGCATCATCGCCGCGGCGAACCCCATCGGCGGCCGCTACGACCCTTCGTCCTCCTTCGACACGAACGTGAACCTCACCACGCCCATTCTCTCCCGTTTTGATCTGCTCTTCGTCGTGCGGGATGAGGTCAACGTGGAGCTGGACGAGCGGCTCGCCTCCTTCATCTGCAACTCGCACATCCGCAACCACCCCCGCTCGCAGGACGAGTCGCGGCAGGTCGACCGCGAGCGCCGCGACGAGCTGGCGCGCCTGCGGTATGCGCTTGAGAGCGCCAAGTCGGACAGCGAGCGCGAGGCTTGCGAGGCGCGGCTGCAGGAGCTGCGCGAGAGCGAGGAAGACACCTCCCGCTACGAAGACCTTGACCCCGATAGCGACAAGCCGCTCCCGCAGTCCGTCTTCAAGCAGTACATCCTTTACGCGCGGAGCCACTGCCACCCCCGCATTGCCAACGTGGATGAGAACACCATCGCGCGGCTGTACACGGAGTTGCGGCAGGAGTCCAAGCACGGCGGTATCGCCATCACGGTGCGGCACATGGAGTCGGTCATCCGGCTCGCAGAGGCCCACGCGCGGCTGCAGCTGCGCGAGTTCGTGCGGGACGAGGACGTCACGGCGGCCATCTCGCTCTTTCTGCGCTGCTTCATTCAAACGCAAAAGTACAGTATGCGCAGCGTCATGGAGAATCGCTTCCGCCGTTACCTCGATGCCGAGACAGAGCCGATACCGTTTATCCAGCACAAGATCAAGGTGGCGATCCAGTCCGTGCGGCACTTCGAGCGTCAGATCTCGGGTGGCATTGAGCCGACGCGCGTGCGCATTGACATTGCGGACCTGGAGCGCTACACGGCGAACATCTCCAAGGAGGCCCTGAATGCCTACTTTGAGAGTGAGGCCTTCACCAAAGAGTACACGTTGATTCGTAACCCTGCCACGCACGCCCCGCTTCAAATAGAGCACGTGCTGTTGTAACTTAAAAAATTATAATTCATATATATTCGTGTACATAGAAGTATAATCATAAATACAAACGCATACAGTGCATAAATCCTTTTTTTTTCTTCTTCCTTTGCTCTAGCAGAAATGTACAAAAAAAAAAAACAAACTACTATCTCTCTCGTGCATCTGTATATACACGAAATGGAATGAGACCTTTTCTCCCACTCTCTCTCTTCGTTAAGCACTCATTTCTATAAGTTCTTTGTTTATTTGTTACAGTTTAGACTCACCCTCCCCCCCCCTTTACATATTTATTTACATATTTGTTAGATACTTCTCTTCTTTACATTCAATTTATATCTTCCGTTTCTTTTTGTTCTGTTAGATGCAACAGTCATGCGTGATTGTGGACTTGTCCCCTTCGCCAAGGAAGCAGTGGGCCAACTCTCCCGATTTGCCCCAAGAAGAGGAGAGAAACGAAAATAGGAATCGAGACAACTACTATTCAAACTTCTCACCTCCACAGTTGGCAGAGGAGACGCAACTGTCTGAGGACAAGGAAAACCTAGAAGAGGACTCTCCACCCCCACGCCCGGTACCGACACGCCCTCCTACAAAAGAGACAAACACGGTGGAAACATCTTTGCTACAACTGGAGCTCAACCGCATCATCAATGAAGCATACAAAAAATCTTCTACACCAGACCAAAGCTCTTACCACCCACCTCCTTCCTTTGTGACACAGTGCGTGACGGACAAGGAGGATGCGTATAAGAACGTGACTCGCCACAGCAGCGTACCGCATCAGCCACCCCCAGCTCCGAAACTTTCTTACAAGACAGCCCTTAACTCTTCCTCTTCTTCTTCCTCCCTGTCATCCGGTCCGTCATCCGTACGCACAGCACCTCCACTGACAACGGCAACTGCAATGCTTCACCAGGAGGTAAAAGAGGCACCTGTACCAGTGAAGTCAGTGCCATGCGCTTCGGAGGTGCCTCGGCTCGTGCAACTGCGTCAACAACTGCACGAGAACCTGGCGCGCTACGGCACTCATTGTGACACGCACACCTTACTTAACACGGAGAGTTGGCCACGCGCTTCTGTCTCTCGCATCCTCTCCGCGCCCCGCTCCCCATCGTACGATGTCAATGTGCAACTAGATGACAGTGTCGTCAGTTCTCTGCTCGCGACGAGACATGGGGCTGCACTGCCGACAAAAGAGGTGCCCCAACCTCCATTGCTCTTTGCGCCGCAGGGCCAGTGCATTCAACCGTCTCAATTTCGACTCAAAACTCTGTATAACACTGCGCTTCCCAAACAGATTTCCACTAACGAGAAGTCGCGTATTCCACAACGGCATCATACTGGCGACTCTGTGATGGAGTTTCACTGCGCTGCGTGTGAACGAACCTCAACATTTCTGGTCGAGGATCCAGCATTGTTTTCTGTACACTTCTGTCCTTTTTGTGGTCAGCGGGCATGACGAAGAAAAAACTTTTTCCCTTGTTGCTTGTCTCGCTGAACTGCTTGTACATACGTCAAATAATAATAGTAAATATCTCGAAGCGAAAATGTTAATCACGATTCTTGAATAACACTCTCTCCCGCTTCACCTATTTTTTTTTTTTTGTTTGTTTGTCTTTTCCTTTTTTGTGTACTACATCTTATTCTCTTCACTCTCTCTCTCTCTCTCACACGCTAACGATTTCCACAGCAATTCTTCTTCTTTTTTTTTTTCTGTTTCTAGTTTTATTTTTGTGTAGCATCTTTTTACGTAACGATGCTCATTCTACCTTACATATGGCCCTACATCAGCGGGCTGGCCAAGCGGTACTTCTTCAACACGACGCTGGTCACGTTGAAGACGGCCTTGTCGGCGGACACCATCTCCGAGGCGGCCGAGGTGCTCATCGCAGAGGCCTCGATGCGCTCGGAGGAGTTTTGGCTGGACATCTCGCTGCTGGCGGCGGTGATTGTCGTCGTGCTCATCATGGGTACGTGCATGGTTCGCTGCTTCTGCTGGCTCTGCGTCACCATCCCCTTCGACATTGTGGAGTCCGAGCAGATGCGCAAAGGGCTCAAGCAGTATCAGCAGGACGCGGTGCGCGAGCGGGAGGAGCGGAAGCAGCGGCAAGAGGCGGGGCTGGAGGAGAAGCCCACCTCGCCGATGGAGGACCTGGTCGCCATCTCTGGCGCCATCGCCGAGTACACCGAAATGATGAAGGGCGCCGGCCTCATGAAGGACGCGCCAAAGGACCAGGTGGAGCAGAAGGCGCCGACGTGCCGCGAAGGCAAGGCCGCCGAGCCGGCCTCCATCATTCGCGGCTTCCCTGAGGTCAACCTGTTGATGACGTCACCCGGGCAGAAGTTCCTGTTCGTGGGGTGCCGCTCCAAGCAAAAGTACAACCTGTACCCGCAAGACAAGTCGGTCTACTTTATGGAAAAAGGCAAGGAGCTGCAGACGAAGGGGTTTGTGTCTGTCGACGTGGTCGTGCGCGGGGCGCTGGGCCTCGATGCGGATCGCAAGGTCGAGATCTACAGCGCTGCCTTTGCGCCCACGGATGACTTCCTCATCGTCACGGAGCGCAACACTGATAACGTGCTCGGCCTGTCGCTGAGCGCTAAGGGCGAGATGCACTGCCTGTGGCATTGCCGGCTGCCGGATCGCCGCCTCGTCTCGATGCTCCCGCCTTGGGGCGTGATGGGCAACGACACGCTTGTCTGCCACGTTGACACCAACGCGGAGATTGAGTTGATCCGGTACATGGACGGCCGTCTCATTTCGCTGAAGCAAAAGTTCAAGATTGGCAACGCCGTTGCTTGGGCGCATGTCGGCAACGAGCTCGCTGTCGCCGGCTCCTTCCTGCGCGAGCCGCGGCTCACCAAATTGGTGCCCCACGCCACCCATCAGAACATCGTCATCGAGCCCATCTACACGGTCGCAGATAAGACGCGTGTGCTGGCCATGAGCATTGTGCGCAAAGGCAGCCCCGCCTTCAACACGCGCCACTACTTCATCTGCTTCAACGAGCTGGGGTCTGGTCTCGTGTACGACGTGGACTCGCTCCAGAAGAGCAATACGTGCGAGGTGGTGGTGCGCTTCGAGGATATGGACTACGCGGGCTACGACCCGGCGAGCCCAGTGCGCCTCATCACGGCAGTTGCCGGCAAGAGCTATCACGAGACCTTGTTGATTGGGCTCATCCGCGGGCCACGCATCACGGTGTACCGTGTGAATGATGTTAGCGAGCCCAAAGTGGAGCGTCTGACGGATTTGTTTAATGTGCAGGAAGGCGATCCCGTGCACGAGGCCACGTTTGTGCAGTCGGGTCTCGGCATTGCCACCTGCGGCCTCAAGGACGAGCGTCACGTCCGCTTATTTCGGTTGCCCTCTTAACGTGAATTGACCACAAAAAAAAAAAAAAAAACAAACAGCAACACTCAAATCAAACGCCTTCTGAAATGCTTGAAAAATTGTGTACGCTTCCACCGCGGTTTGCACCTCTTATCACACACCCACTGTCTCTCTCTTCACCCCTCCCCTCACCCTTGCTTTACTTACAGTTAATACTATCTTATTTCTTTTTCTTTTTCTTTTCTTTTTTGATATTTACTACACTTAGAATGAGTTCGGAGGGCACGCCAGTGAAGTCCCCCGACTTTGAGGACACGGTGCACCTCATCACACAGGCGCATAATGTCGCAGGCCACTACGCTAGCACAAACGGTTCGACCTATGATCTACTGTCTCTTTTTATCGACCTGAACAAGCGCGCCGACGCCTCCTCCATCGCCGTGTGCAAAGGCGGTAGGATCGGCTCCCTGCCCATCACCATCTCCCTCAACGTGAAGTCCACCACCGTTGTGACAGAGAAGTCGATGGCCAACCTGCGCAACTTCACAGGCTCGCATGGCCTTGGGAAGTGGACGCAGTGGAGTGTAGAGGGCGAGATGCTGCGGCTCGACATTGACATGAGCGAGTTCCCGGCCAAGGTGGCGGCAGCCGAGATGGGTGCGGAGGTGCGGCTCGAGGACACGGCCGCCAAGGTGGAGCGTTTTTGTTTTGTCTTTCTGAACATTCGCGGCGAAGGCCAAGCGTCGTGGGCGGTGTCGCGCTCCCCGTCCCGGGTGCCGACCGACTCCGTCGCGCGCCGCCTCAGCATGAACGCGGCGACCCCACCGGGCTCCATGAACATGTCGCCCTCTCCCGCCAAGGGCGAGTGGTCGCTGCGGCCCGACCTGGAGGGCGAGTTTGTGAAGATGGGCGACGCGCTTTCCATCGACACGCAGCGCCCCACCGAGACAAAGATATTCTTCTACCCCAACGCGTACCACGGCAACCTCTTCTCGACCGATATCAACGTGTACACGGAAATCGCCATCCACCTGCGCGTGCAGGTGCTCGAGGAGGAGACACGGCGCCGCCGCCCAGCCAATCTCGCCACGCCCAAAAATGTGCAGCTCAGCGAGACACACGACAAGGAGCGCAACGAGCCGGCCCTAGTTATTTCCTTTAACGCAGAAACTGTGCTTGGTCTCGTGGAGAACGACCCGCTCATCGCCGACATCATGACCAACAACACCGGCGCTCAGCTTGTGGCGAACTGCACACGGTACACGCTGGGCCGGTATATTGTAGACATGACGGCCTCGCGGGCAGCGGCGTCGCTGCCGACGGAAAAGGAAGTGTACGACGTCGTCGCCGAGGTGCTCGGCACCAACAATAAGGCCTCTCTGGACGATTTGGCGATGGACGAGGTGCGCCAGGCTGTGGTGGACACGTTCCCTTCGTTTGTGCAGGTCGCGACTCTCGAGATGAAGCAAAAGCTGCAGACGCGCGTGTGGGCGTGCGCGCGGCTCTATGTGGTACACACGCTGTTGTGCCTCCCTCCACCGGTGCTAGATAACGTGAAGGAAATCATCGCCAGTATTTAGACGTACCACCCCGCGATATGTTTCCCCCCTTTTATCTCTCTCTCTCTCTCTCTGCTCTGTACACCGGCCTGGACGAGTTGGCAACGACGCAACAAAAGTTGATTCCCTCATGAACATGTAGAAGCATTTTTGCAAGAATGCTGGTGTATTATTAATATTATTATTATTATTATTTATTATTACTATTTTTTTTGTACATACATTGAAGAGAAAAATAAATCGCCATTACAAATCTTTCTCCAATATAATTTTAAACTGCAGGTACCACATAAAGCGTGCGTATGTATTTTCTAAATTTCGGATATGGATTTCCTCCTCCTTTTCCTCTGTTATATCCTTCTCGTGTTTTTCTAGATTCTGTATATAAAAAAATCATTTGACAGCTTTGTTTTTCTGTTCTTTCTTTTTTTTTTTTTATCCATTAGAAAAAGTAGTAATAAAAATGGGAAAGCATTCGAAAAAGTACCATAGTCAATCGTCTCCTCCGCCGGGAGTGGTACGGCAGGTGGCACTACAGAACGCTAAGCGCAAGCACATTTCTTTCGATGCCAACTGCAATAAGGTGCGCTTCGTGAGCGCCCCGCCACGCGCGATGAACGATCTGTTTTGGTTCACGGAGAAACAAAAAGTAGTCAAGAAGGGCCTGCAGTTCGAGCTAGAGCCCTCCATCTCGGTGGAGGTCACGGTAGACTGCAAAATGCAACTCACGAGCATCGCCTGTCCCTTCAGCCCGGCGGTGGCAAAGGAGAAGCCGAAAGGCAGCGCAGCCGCGACCCGGTCCTACCTGGAGGTACGAGAACAATTACCCTTTAGTGAACCAGGGAAGTGGACTTGCGTGGGCTCGGTCGGGTCGGAGGCGCTCACGAAGGTGCGCGTCATTTTCCCTACCGGTAGTTATCAGCTACGCTGTGTCGGAGGTCCTCTAGTCGTGTTTTCGCAAGTCTGGGATATAGAGACCCAATTGCATTAATAGGACGACGGGTATAAATAATAATAATGATAACAATCATGATAAAAATGAGGAAGTTGAAAACTGAACAGGGAAGTGCCAATTCAAGAAGCTGTGGGCAACTGCCTTCTTGCAAATAGCCCATTCTTTTCTTTTTCTTTTTCTTTCTTTCTGTCCTTCTTTATCAGACATGCATACATGCGCTTCTAGTTGTAATTGTAAGCAGCGACTACTATTCATAGAATTCTTATATATCTTTCACATTTTAAGTTGAATGTTGTTGTTTTTGACTTTGTAATCCCACGTGGTGGATTTTCGTGTTGCGTTCCTTCCTTTTTTTTTTTTTTTGTTCTTTAATGTTCAACTTAAGCTACATTTTTTTGTTTTCCCTCATAATTACCAAACAAGATAGAACCTACTACCTTTTTTTTTTTTTTCTTTAAGTGAGAATTATACATAAACGCGAAATTAGGAGACCTTTTTGTATGTTTTTGTGTTTATCACACTCACTGACTATTTCCCACCTGTAGTGCAACAAATAGGGCTAAAATGAATAACCCTTTCCACCTCTCTCAATTCTTTTTTTTTTTTTCTTTTCTCTCTCTATTCTGCAGTTAACTCTTTTTCGTTTTCCTTGATACAGTTAATTTAGTTTTTTTTTTGTCGTTTTTTTTTTTCTTCTTTCTCTCCTCTAAAAGCTATATATATATTATATATACTCAGCACAGAAATTCCATTTCTCTCTTCCCCTATAGATCATATAAATATACAACCACCGTCTTGATTGACTTCCTCTTTCTTTCCCTCAACACACAATGACTGAGACCATTTTTGTGATCAAGCGCGACGGTACTCCGCAGCCATACGATGAGGCCAAGGTGCTCCGCCGCTTTCAGAACGTCTCCTCTGACCTCGACGTGGAGCACTTGGACCTCAAGATGTTGACCGAGACCGTCACGCGCGGTGTGACCGACCAGGTCACGTACGCCCGCCTGGACGAGCTCATCGCCCAAACGGCCGCCTACGCGGTCACGAAGCACCCCGACTACGGCATGATCGGCGGTCGCCTGTGCGTGACGTCGCTCCACAAGAGCACGGATGACTCCGTGCTCAACACCTTCCGCCGCCTGCACGAGCACGTGACGCACATTACGCAGCGCCCCGTGCCGCTCATCGCGGACGACGTGTGGGAGGTCGTTCAGGAGAACGCCGAGATGCTGCAGGAGTTGATTGACTACAAGCGCGATCTCACGTACGAGTACTTCGGCTTCAAGACGCTGGAGCGCTCCTACCTGCTGCGCGTGGAGCAGGGCCGCAACAAGATGGTCATCGTCGAGCGCCCGCAGCACATGATTCTGCGTGTGGCGATTGGCATCCACGGCAAGGACCTCGACCGCGTGCGCCGCACCTACACCCTCATGTCCCAGGGCTTCTTCACCCATGCGACACCCACCCTCTTCAACGCCGGCACCCCCAAGCCCCAGATGAGCTCGTGCTTCCTGGTGGCGATGAAGGATGACAGCATTGAGGGCATCTACGACACGCTCAAGGAGTGCGCCGTGATCAGCAAGGCCGCCGGCGGCATTGGCATCCACGTGCACAACATCCGTGCCGCGGGCAGCTACATCGCCGGCACGAACGGCACGTCCAACGGCCTCATGCCGATGATCCGTGTGTGGAATAATACGGCCCGCTACGTGGATCAGGGCGGCGGTAAGCGCAAGGGTGCCTTCGCCATGTACCTCGAGCCGTGGCACGCGGACATCTTCGAGTTTCTGCTCATGAAGCGCAACACCGGCAAGGACGACCAGCGTGCGCGCGACCTGTTCTACGCGCTCTGGATCCCCGATCTGTTCATGAAGCGCGTGAAGAGCGAGGGCAAGTGGACGTTGATGGACCCCAACACGACGCCCGGCCTCAGCGACTGCTACGGCGAGAAGTTCGAGCAGCTCTACGAGGACTACGAGGCGAAGGGCATGGGCGTGCGCACCATCCAGGCGCAGGAGCTCTGGTTCGCCATCCTCGAGTCCCAGATCGAGACAGGCGTGCCGTTCATGTTGTACAAGGACGCGTGCAACGAGAAGTCCAACCAGAAGAATCTCGGCACCATCAAGTGCTCCAACCTGTGCACGGAGATTATTGAGTATACCTCCCCCGAGGAGACGGCGGTGTGCAACTTGGCCTCCATCGCGGTGTCCAAGTTTGTGAATCGCGAGAAGAACGAGTTCGACCACCAGCTACTGTACGAGGTGACGAAGGAGATCACCTTCAACCTGAACCGTGTCATAGACCGGAACTACTACCCCGTCGAGACGGCGCGCCGCAGCAACATGCGCAACCGCCCCGTCGGCCTTGGCGTGCAGGGCCTCGCCGACGCCTTCTGCCTGCTCCGCCTGCCCTTCACGAGCCCGGAGGCGCAGCGTCTCAACGAGGACATCTTCGAGACCATCTACTACGCTGCCGTGGAGTCGTCCGTGGACCTGGCTGCCGTCGAGGGCCCCTACGAGACCTTCAAGGGCAGCCCCGCCTCGGAGGGTATGCTGCAGTTCGACCTGTGGCACGAGACGCCGAAGAGCGGCCGCTGGAACTGGGACGCGCTGAAAAAGCGCGTCGTGGAGGTCGGCATGCGCAACTCGCTGCTGCTCGCGCCGATGCCCACCGCCTCGACGTCGCAGATTCTTGGGAACAACGAGTGCTTCGAGCCCTTCACCTCCAACATCTACGTGCGCCGTGTGCTAAGCGGCGAGTTCCCCGTCGTCAACAAGTACCTCGTGATGGACCTCATCAAGCGCGGTCTCTGGAGCGACAAGATCCGCAACGAGATCATCACCTTCAACGGGTCCGTGCAGAACGTGATGGACATCCCGGAGGACCTGCGCGAGCTGTACCGCACCGTGTGGGAGATCTCGCAGCGCACCCTCATCGACATGGCGGCCGCCCGCGGCAAGTACATTGACCAGTCGCAGTCGATGAACCTCTTCCTGGAGAGCCCTTCGTCGGGCCAGATCACGTCCATGCACTTCCACTGCTGGAAGTCGGGTCTCAAGACGGGCATGTACTACCTCCGCACTCGCCCCGCCGCGGATGCCATCAAGTTCACCGTGGACGCCAAGCGCATGAAGGAGGTCAACGACTCCAAGACGATCAACTCCCGCACGTCCAGCCGCCAGGGCAGCACGTCGCAGCCGGAGGAGTGCCTCAACTGTGGTTCCTAATCCATACAATACACATACAGAAAGCCCCCGCCGCCACAAACCAAAAGGAGATATCGTAGTGTAAGTACGGAACTCCCTGCGGCCACCAACTCGTTTTTCTTCATGATGACGAATTTATTTCATAGAATCTTTCTTTTCCTTTTTGATTATATATTTCTGTTTTCGTGTTTTTTTTTTTCTGTGTTTATACACGTCTATATTTGTTTAGGACACAAAGAGAGTTCAAAATAAAAGCAAACAGAAACTTTCATCCCTAATATTCACAAAAGAAAAAAAAAGAGGGGCCAAAGATTCTGCCTTTATCACGAGAAGTCGAACATGAATTTGCTTTCCATTTTTTTTTCTCTTGAATTCTAATATTCTTTTTTTATTAAAAAAAAAATTCCCTACCCCCCTGTTTATACCAAAAAAAAATAAAAAGATAAAATATATAAATACATATTTGAATCAATACCACACAAGATGCAACAAGAAAACAGTAGTAATACATGTAGAGGTTCACACCAATAACGCACAGTTCTGATTTGTGTGTTTTTTTACGCACGAATTTGCACTTCATAGATTATTATTGTTGTGAGTACTCTTCTTATTATTGTTTCTCTTTTGCCTTTTTTGTTTTTACACTTTTCAACTTGTATTACAGTGGTAATTTATACAAAACTGATCTATGTCCGAAGTCACCAACGAAAGGAAAATATAACTTTAAACGTGCCTCTGTAAAAGAAAAAAAAGAAAAAGAAAAAAGTCCCCACAATTTCCAGTGTTCACTTTCATTGTATTGGTAAATCACGTTATCTACTCGTTTTCAATTGGTGTCATTTTCTCTATACCTTTTTGTTTTTTGTATTCTTTAGCTTTGAAAATTATTTTAAAGTAATCTTTTTTTTTCTTCTTTTCTCTCTTTTTCCTTTTTCTCTCTACATTCTATTTTATACAAGATGCGCTCTAGGAACGCCGCGCTCGCTGCACGCAAAGGCAGCGACACTACCAAAACTGTAGACCAACTCACCAGCGACCTCGATCGTCTGAACAAAATCTTAGAGGACCGAAAGATCCATTACTCCGAGCTGCTGGAGGCGGAAGGGGCGGCCA
>AUXN01000304.1:0-13847 GCA_000482125.1 Strigomonas galati
TTCTACGCGATGGCGCCCAGCCCGATTCTGTTCTGCGGTGCTATCGTCTCGCTGCTTGTGTCGACCATGGCTGCGGCCTTCTGGCACAAGACGCGCCCGGACTCCGTGCTGACCGAGGGTCTCGCGTGGGGTGAAACCAATGCGGAGAAGCTCCTCCCCCTGTGGGTGTGGATCTACTGCGTCGTGTGGTGGTTCATCCAGGATATCATCAAGGTCTTTGCGCACATCTTCATGGATGCCGTCGATCTGTTCGGCTGCGTGTCCGACACTGCCGGCGCTGGCCCGATCAAGCCCTACTCTGACGGCACTGACGGCACTGACAATGGCTTCGCGAAGCGCCCGGAGAAGAAGGCCGAGCCCGCCAAGCCTGCGCCCGAGCCTGTGGTGCAGAAGGACGAGAAGGAGAGCCAGGGCAGCGCCCAGGGCTCCAGCGTCGAGATGTCGCCCGCCAGCCCGGTCGACGTCGACACTCCCCAGAACTAGGAGGTTTGACTGTTTTTTTTTTTTCGTACTCTTTTTTTTTTTTCTTTGTACTTCGTGTTACACAAATTGTCTGTAAAAAAAATTCGGAAAATGTTTATTTGTAGGATTCTTTTCTTACCTCTACCCCTTTTTTTTTTTTTTTTCTTGTAAGAAAATATAGTTCTTTTTATTTTTGTTGATTTCCTGAAAAATGACGTCCCAAGTGTTTCTATCCCGTATTTAGCATTACAGAGCACCCTTTAATTCTTTGTTTTCCATGAAAAACATTGATAAAAAATAGTACTCTGATTTGCTTCAAGCAATTGTGTTAGGGTTTGTTTTTCTTTTTTTTTCTTTCAGTTTGGTAAATTTAATTAATAATTGGTTAGAACTTGTTGATTTCATTATTTTTTTTTGTTTCTGTTTTATTCCTTAAATATATTAGCGTAGGTTCTTTAATTAAATGACATTTTTGGGGATTAAAATGTAAACATTGTTGATAGAATGAAATTGAATCAGCGGCATTTTGAAGGTCGCATATACTTTCTTCTTTTTTTTATTCTGTCACTGTGTTGTTCAAACAACCTCAGTGACCTCTTGCTCGTACCTATTTGAACTTGATGTACTTGCAGTTGAAGTTGTTGTTTTTCTCTTCTCTTTGCTTTTCTTTGTTGCCCTTTATTTAGAAACTTTAAAAAAAAGAAAGAAGAAAAAGTGTTAGCATCGTGCCATTTAGTTGATCTGTGTGTGGCGTGAGAGTAATGAGTGGCTTTGAGGGCGAAGATGTACAAAACAGTACAGACCGTCGCTCCTTTGAGGCGGAAGGGTTCCCCTCACCTGCGAGTGACTCGGTGGTGGTGCGCGCGGCGTCGCCGGAGGTGGGCACGATGACAGACACCCCACGCACGCCGCCGAACCATTCTCCAGAACTCCTTAGTCCGTCCCGGTCCATCGCGGTAAGCCCAGAGCCAGGCAGCTTGGGATCTAGCCGAAAGCAGAAGCTGAAGAACAAATCATTTCGCGGCCCCTCACCGCGCAGCCCTGGCATGGGCAGCCAAGAGTGTGTCAACGTCGTCATTCGCCTCAAGCCGTTGGTGGAGCATCTGAAGAGCGGCTACGTGCGCTATAAAGTGGAGGACGCGCCGGCGGCCACACCGCGCACCTCGCGACGCGGCGACGGGATGAACGGCACGCCCCGCACGGCGCGCGTGCTCGGCCCCGCGTCCCAGCCCAACTTAGCCAGTGTCTCGGTGCCGACCTCCGCGCGTGCGAGCCGGCAGCTGACCGACGGCGGCGGCCCGGCGGGGTGCGTGCTGACGCTCACAGGTCCCAGCAGCAGCGGCGAGGGCGCCGGAGACGAGCGCCGCAGCTATCGCTTTGGACACGTGTTCGACCCCAAGAAGACGGACGAGGAGGTGTGCGACTACTTGGTGCCTTCCATCATTGAGCAGCTGGCCGCGGGCTTCAACACCTGCGTGCTCTGCTACGGGCAGACGGGCAGCGGCAAGACGCACACAATCAACCGGCTGGCGCCAGCGCTGACGCAGGCCGTATTTTCCTGGATCGACCCAGCCAACGACGTGGTGGAAGTTTCCTACGTTCAAATATACAATAACAAGGCGTACAATCTGCTAGGCCCCACGTCGGGCGAGGACAGCTTCGGCACCCCGTTACCGAAGCCGCAGAGCACGGCGGTGTGGGAGCCCAAGTACATGGTGAAGGATGCAGCGAGCCTCGACAAGCGTGTGCGCGCGGCTCAGAAGCACCGGTACATCGCCTCCAGCGCCCTCAACGCGAGAAGCTCTCGCTCGCACACGCTGCTGTCGCTGCACGTGACCAAGTACCTGAATGGCGCGCCGCTCACGACGACCAAGGTCACCCTGGCCGACCTCGCAGGGTCGGAGCGACTGAAGAAGTCCGGCTCGTCCGGCGCCGAAATGGAGGAGGCGATTGCGATTAACAAGTCGCTGCTGGCGCTGCACATTGTCATGAAGGCTTCCGCTGAAGGCAGCAGCATCGTCCCCTGCCGAGACTCGTTGCTGACGCTGTACCTTGCCAATCGACTAAAGGACTGGCATCTGCTCCTTATTGTGACGGCGTCCCTCGAAAAGCAGAACTACTCGGAAACCAAATCCTCCTTAGAGTTTGGCACGACGGCGAAGGCGTGTGTTGTGTCCAAGGTGAAGGCCCGGGCAGCCGATGCGGTGCACGGCGCGGACACAGAGAAGGTCCGACGCGACCTGAACAGCATTATCGACACCCTCCGGCACCGCGTGTCTGTCCTCCAGAAGGAGCTGTCGCTGGAGAGGGAGCGAAGCCGCCTGCTGCAGACCTCTGCGAACGCCGCCAAACGGGATGTCGCCGCCGAGAATGCGGCCGACACGTCACGGGAGGAGCGCGCCGACAGCACCGCGCCGCCCAGCGTCGACACCTCGATGGAGGCGGCCCAGGAGCAGGACAAGTACAAGGAGCTGGTACGAATCAAGGAACAGCAGTGCGCGCACTTCGAGCGCTTGCTGCAAGAGCGCGAGGAGGAACTCAAGGCGTTCACCGAGAACCGCACCTTCGCGGAGGTGACACCGACCGATGAGGGGAACGAGGCGAGCGAGTGGGTGGAGACGCGTCATCTCATGGGGGAGGTGCAGGAGTCTATATCGCCGGAGAAGTACGAGGACTTGGTGAACGCCCTTCTGCGCAACCAAGAAGAGTACAGCGAGCTGCGGGAGCGCTATCAGGTGCAGGAGAAAACGGTAGAGTCGCTGCGGAGCCAGAACTGTAAGCTGGACGAGCAGCTGCTGGAGGCGCGGAAGGAGCTGGTCGAGCATGAGGCGCGGGACGACGCCCTCTCGCGGACCTGCGAGAAGTTCAAGGACGAGAAGCGCGCCCTGAAGGACCAGATCGAGAATATGGAACTTAAAATCTACTGCGACTACACCGACCGTGCGGTACGGGACGAGTGCCTGCAGCTCTACGGCACCAAGTCCGCACTGGAGCTTGAGGAACAGCAGGGCCTTTTGGAAAAGCTAAAGGAGCAAAACACCTACTGCGAGGAGCAGCAGAATCGACTGACCGAGATGGAGAAGGAGCTACACGAGTGGGAGCAGAAGGGCAAGCGGCTGGAGGAGGAGCTCACGAACAGCCGCACCAGCTTCGAGTCCGTGTGGCGCGTGCTCACACCGCAACAGAAGGCCCGCTATGCAGACTGCTCCGGGACGTCCTCTGCCGCTGACGCGCGACTCCTTGGCGGCAATAACTCCATGACGGGCACGGCGCTGGGCAGCGGCGGCGGTGGTGGCGGCAATTTGGCGCAGGCGCAGGAGAACATCAGCCTGCGTTCGCAGCTCCGCGACCTCAAGCAGCAGCTCGAGGACGAGACGCGGCGGTCCAAAGAGAAGGACTACATTATCGAGGACCTGGAACAGCACCAACAGTTCCTGCAGTCGCGACTGGACTACGGCGAGGACCGATACCGCACGCTCTTCCGCCTGGAGGAGGCCGCACAAGCACGCAAGGAGCAGATGGAGCAGCAGATGGCGGAGTGCACGGCCTACATGGACAGCCAGATCGAGCGCCACCAGCTGGTGGAGCAGCAGCTCAGCAACATGAACAAACTGCACGAACATCTCTATCTGGCGTTTAACGAAAAGGAGGTGGCCAATTCAGAGCTGGCGCAGCTGCTCGATAAGAAGACAAGCGAGACCAAAGAATACAAGGCACAAACCGATTTCCTCTCCAACCAGCTAGCGGAGCTCCGCCACGATTACGGGGACGCCAAGGACTCGTGCAACTTCTTCAAGAACCGCGTGGCTGAACTCGAGCGGCAACTCGAGACGAGCGAGAAGCAGGTGAGCGAGCTCCTCCGGCGGACGCCAGGGATGCACGGTCAGGTGGTGACGATGGACCTGAACCATCCTCGGACGACGCCGGTGATCGATAGTGAGACAAACCGCACGGTGCACATTGTAAAGCCTGTGCGCGCGTCCAGCGCCGCGAACGCGGCGTCCCGCCGCCCACGTATATCACGTGTGCGGTCACAGTCGGTGGGAGTCTCCAGCGGAAACACCAACAGCAGCCCCGCGGCGACGACAACCACCACTACCACTGCTACGGGCGTTGCTACCATCACCAACACCAACTCCAATCCAAGCTCCAACGTCGCCAACAATGGCGCTCCGCGCGGCAGCGACGGCGAAGTGGACGCCATGACGCGCAAACGTGTGCTCTCCAAAAACCCACCTGACGTAGTGAGTGTGAAGCCTCGTCCTACCTATCGACACACTCCCACCTAAACAACCAGCAAGTAAACCGTCGTCGTTTCCTTCCGCTTTTGCGGCACATGGGGTGCCTATCTATTTATATTTATTGAACTCATAGTTGTACAAAACAAACAAACGAACAATATATATTTATTTTTAGAATGCAAGATAAAGCAGAACAACAACTACAACAACAGCAACAGCAACAACGTAAGGGAATCATTTATTATACACAAGAGCATATATGCATATTGAGTTGCGACGGAAACTCTATGTTTGCCAAGGTTGTAGGTATATATTATTACCATTTTCTTTTATCCCCTTCCCCTCTCTCTCTCTCGCGCTTTTTTTTTAAATACTATTTCTAGAGTACAACTATTAATATTACTTTCCTTTTTTTTTCTTTTATTTTTTTATAGACTAGATTACCACAATAAGTCGCTTCACCATTTGCTGCCAAATGTCTGCGACAATTACTATATCAGCCGAAGGCAGAACCATGGAATTTCCTCTGCGGTGGCTAACAAAGAACAGCCCCTTCTTCAGAGAAATGCTCGAGGAAGATCCGCTGTGCCGGTACGTTGACTTTGAACACGTCAAGTTTTCTATAGTGGAGGCGTCTCTCCTCATTTTAGCTAACCGCGATGACTCCCAGTTCTGGGGCTTGCTGAAACGGTGCAGGGACACGAAGCGGATGCTCCGCCGCAGCGAGAGAAGCGAAGACGACGAGCGGAAAAGCCGCACCCTCGTGAAGACGCTGCTGTCGCTTTTCGACATGTGCCACCATGTGGGCCTGCCGTGGTACGCTGCCATCTGCGCGAAGGAGCTCTCAGACAGCGTGACGGCCGACAACGTGATGCGCATTCTGCGGTGCTGTCTGCGATGCGAGGCGAGGGACCCCAGCGACGGCGTGGTCCACCTCAAGACGGTCTGCTTGTCGCATCTCCCTCTCCACTGGGAGACGGACGCGCAGCGACGAGGGTGGGAGCAGCTGCTGCTTTCTCACCCTTCCTTGGCCATGGACGCTGCTGCACTGGAGGAGAGTCGCCTAACGGAAGCCAGACGGAACCTGCTGTCGCCAGGCCTCCACTCCGGCGTGGCAGACGCGTCGCTGCCGCTGTCCGAGCCGTGTCTACCCTCGCCGGGCAGTACCTCGCCCAAGGATGTGGCCCAGCAGCAACTGGAGCGCGAGCTTGTGCAGTTAGAGCTCGAGCTCAGCGCACAGGAGGAGGAGCACCACCGCGAGCTACAGCGCGCCCTGCGGCAGGTGACGCAAGGGTCGGTGGCGCTGCTGGAGAGGGGCAAGGCGGAGATGCGCGCGCTCGAGCACGAGGTGGACCTCCTGCAGCGTCGGGTGGAGAAGGGGCGGCAAGAGGGGACGGAGGGGGCCCGCATGGCAAGCGACGTGGACGCCTATCTCAAGCAGTCTAAGGCTTACATACTGGCTCTCAACGCAGCCGACGCTGAAATTTGCGGAAACGAACTGGACAGTCTCACCGTAAAAGGTCTGTACCGCCGTCTCGAGGAGCTGACGGAGGCGGCCGACTCTCACAAGAAGGTGCTAGAGGTTGCTTTCGAGCAAGAGCGGAAAGAGCACCAAAAGGCATTGGAGGAGCTGGAGGATCTCAGGCGTGTTAGCTAGTGCGAAGACTCATCATCATCATGGACTCTCACCATCTTTTGGTGCTATCCCATCGTTGTACCATACTGTGTACATTTTTTTTTTTCATGTTTTTTTTTCCCCCTTTTCATGGCCTCCTCCATTAGGGATCTCAAAGCATTTTGTCTATTTCCCGCATTTCGTCGCTTGACGTTCGATGACGCAGCTACATGTGAAACCTGCTTGCATATCCACTCTTCTTCCAACCTTCCGCCGCTTTGCCTTTATGTACAACTAGTTTCATACATACACATATATAGAAATAGTTATACATTTTGCTGCACTTTGAAACGATGCCCCACAAGATCATCTTAGATTGCGACCCTGGGCTAGACGATGCCGTGGCCATCATGCTCGCCCATGGCAACCCAGAGATCGAGCTGCTGGCCATCACCACGGTGGTGGGCAATCAGACCCTGGATAAGGTGACACGGAACGCGCAGTACGTGGCGGAGGTGGTGAAGATGACGGGCGTCCCCATCGCGGCCGGCTGCGCCAAGCCACTCGTGCGTGAGGTGATGACGGCCGGGGACATCCACGGCGAGTCCGGACTCGGAGGCGTCACGCTGCCCTCGACCTTCTCAAACAGTTTGGACCCCCGCCACGCGGTCCAGGTGATCATCGACATCATCATGTCGCACGAGGCGAAGACGGTCACTCTAGTGCCCACGGCGGGTCTCACCAACATCGCGATGGCGGCTCGCCTGGAGCCCCGCATCGTGGACCGCGTGAAGGAGGTGGTGCTCATGGGTGGCGGCTACCACAAGGGGAACCGGACCCCGGTCGCGGAGTTCAACATTGTGATTGACCCGGAGGCCGCGCACATTGTCTTCAACGAAAAGTGGCCGCTGACAATGGTGGGCCTCGACCTGACCCACCAGGCGCGCGCGACACCGGATGTGATGCAGATGATCAAGGACGTGGGCACGAAGCCATCCGCGTTCGTGATCCAAATGTTCGAATTCTACAACGAAATGTACAAGAGCAGGAATGGTATGGAGGCTGCTGCGGTGCATGACCCTTGCGCGGTCGCCTACGTGATCGACCCTACCTTGATCGAGACGCGAAAAGCGCCTGTTGACATTGAGCTGCAAGGCGCTCTCACGCGGGGGATGACCGTTGCAGACCTCCGCCGCCCCGCCCCGGAGGACTGCCACACACAGGTTGCGGTGAAGCTGGACGTGGAGCGGTTTTGGAACCTTATCGTGGATTCCCTTCGTCGCATCGGAGACGTTTGAGAAAGAGAGAGAGACAAAATGAGAGCAAGCGAATGTGATTATGCTTTACACAAAAAGACAAAAAAAGAAAAAAAAGGAAAGAAAATTGGGTAAGACCGCCACAAACAACTCAAAACAGACACTTCTATTTTTCTCCGCGCCTGATTTGTTGAAAACCACTTACTACAACTTGAAGGACATGTACAACGCATCCAACGATATTGATTTCAACATTACCCTTTTCTCTTCCACTCTTTTTCTCCTTCTCTCGTTTTCCCCCTTTACTTTTTCACGGTTCTAGTCGTTTACGGTTGGCTTGTTTGCAATAGAAGTTTATACCTACTCACATCGTTATACCTCCTTTTTTTTTTTTTCAAATTTATTTTTCGTTCTATACCCCTTCCACTTTCCACCTCCTTTTTTTTTTGTATCTTTTTGTTTAACGTTGCTTCCAAAAAAAAAAAAAAAGAAATGCTTCTATCCGTACAAGGACCCAGTGAAGGCGAGCTGGTGCTGGAGTGCTCCCCGACGGATCTGCGGGGCACCCTGAAGGTGGAGATCAGCCCGAAAGTAGAAGAGAACTGTGTTCTCTTATATCGTCTTCGCGTGAAGGAGGCCTCTCTCTTATTTTCCAAAACGTACGGAGCCCTTGCCACTAAAGCACCTCATAGTCGCAGCGAAGAAATATCGATTTGTGCGAAGGCGGCTGTCGCAGAGAGCAAAAATATTTCAACCATCCGTGTCGAATTCATCAGCGTGGGAAAGGCCGATGCCCCGGCGAAAGCGGACGTTCAGAAAAATGACGTAAAGCACTTTTTTGAAAAGGGTGGCGTGCTGCACTACGACATCAAGTGTGTCGTGAAGAAGGTGGCGGAACCGACACCAAAGGCGAATAAGAAGAATTATGCGCCCCGCCACGTGGCTTTCATTATTTCAAGCGCGTGCGTGGCTGGCCTTGTCGCGTGGGCTGTGAGGAACCGAGCGGCATTGGTTTCCGCTCTGAGAGGGCAAGCTTAATGACAAGAGTTGACGACCATTATACCGAACTTATTCTGTATTTTTCAACAGAAATGTGAATTTTACATCTTTCTCTTTTTTTTTTAAAAAAACTCTCTCCAATTATTATCCGAGGCCAAATACTTACGGACTAGTATGACCAAATGTATTGGACCTTTCTGTGTATATCTTTATATATTATTTTCTCATGTGCACACACCTTGTTCCTTTGCTCTTGTTTGCTCGCTCTTTTACTTGCTTTTTTTTTTTCTTTTTAAATTTCTTTTGTCATCAGCAGCCTTTTTTATTTTTATTTTTTCTTTACACGTCAATCACTGTCTCTACTTTCTTTTTTTTTTGTTCCATTGTCTCCCGTTTGGTGTGCTTGACACACACACACATATATATATATATATTAGTATTAAATAAATGCTGCAGCGCCGTGTAGAGGTGGCGGTCAGGATTCGCCCTGACGACACCAAACAAGCCAGCTGCGTTGTGCTGAATCAGCGCAAAAAGGTAATTGCAGTATCGGACGAGCTGGGCGCCCACTCTTCTATTGGCTCGCGCAACTACAAGGAGGATCTTCTACTAGACGCCAATGTGTCCAATAAGGAAGTATTCCAGCAGCTAATCCTAGACAAGATGAACTCTGCGACGCCAGAGACACCAGACACGTTATGCTTCTTAGCCTACGGCCACACAGCGAGTGGCAAAACGCACAGCATCGCCGGCAGCGACGCGGAGCCTGGCATACTGGCCTTGGCGGTGGAGGAGCTGCTCCGCCGCGAGGGCGTGGTGGAGGTCGCGATGCTGGAGGTGTACATGGACTCGGTCTATGACCTTTTGGCGGAGGGCGAGATGCGCCGCATTCGCAGACGGCAGGGACCCTCCGGCATGTCCATCATTGTCGAAAACTTGGCCACGTGCACCCTATCCACCGTGGAGCAGTGGTCTGCCGTGTCCGCGTACGGCATGAAATCACGTCGTACAGCGCCAACCGAGCGCAACGCACGAAGTAGCCGCAGTCATGCCATCTTCACCCTGAAAAGTCGTGGTGTCCGACTCTGCTTGGTGGATCTGGCGGGTAGTGAGCGCCAAACGGTGTTCTCGCCGCAGTTAAATAAGGAGAGTATTGCGATTAATAAGTCTCTCTCCCGTCTAAGCACCGTGCTGGAGGCACTGAGCGTGCAGCAAACCAAGGAGGACGGCACGAGGTCGTACGTGAACTTCAGAGACACGACGCTGACGGTGCTCCTCCAGCGGTACCTGTGCGGCGCCTCCATGACGACCTTTCTCGCCTGCGTGCACCCCTCGTTGCAGTTTTACCAGGAGACGGTGAGCACGCTCCGCTACACCCAACGACTCAAAAAGATCCGCACCAGCGCCACCAAACCGGATGCTAACGACATTAGCGAACTGCGGTACAACGAGCACCAGGGCCTACTGGAGGAGCTCACACGCCTTCGGACGCAGGTGAAGGAGAGCCGGGCGACCTCGGAAATGCTTGCTGCCGCGCAGCGACAGCGCATCGAGGAGCTGGAGAAGAGCTTGAATGAGCAGAAG
Source organism: Strigomonas galati (assembly GCA_000482125.1). NCBI lineage: Eukaryota > Euglenozoa > Kinetoplastea > Trypanosomatida > Trypanosomatidae > Strigomonas > Strigomonas galati. The sequence continues at coordinate 10,158 of AUXN01000304.1, forward strand.
GCGTCCAAGAACCTGCAGGTTGCCACGGCTCACCGAGACAGCGGTCACGTGGAGCGCGCGAAGGACGCCAAGCGCATTGCTGGCTGGCTGCTGAGCCGCGTCCTGGGGGACATGCCGCAGATCAATGTGGGCTATGACGACTACTTTGACCATTACTTCCCTGAAACCATTCAGGTGATTGGGTACGTCTCCACCATGGCGTGTCTGGCCCCACGCGCGGCGAATGACACCAAGTTGGCCTTTTTAGATGTTGGCGATCTCGCGATTGGCCTCTCGATGGTGGATGCCGGCATTCCGCCCTTCGTGCGTCTCCACAAGGTCACGTGCCACGATGTAAAGATGTGGGAGGGTCACGAGTGCGACGACGCGGGGCACGTGGTGTACGTTTTGGCCTTTTTTGAAGTCGACGAGAAGACGATGGAACCGATTGACGGCAGCGCTGCGGGAAAGCTCCAGTGCTGCGAGGGCTACCTCTCATCGGAGCCGCTCTTGCCGCTTGCCACAGTGCTGTGTGTGGAGGAGGACACACCCGATGAGGTAAAGGAGGCCATCCTGCAGCGGCTGATCACGCTTCAGGGCGAGCAGGAGGAGGCGTTGGACCGCCGCGCAGGCCACAGCCGCGACATGTCCACCGTCATGGACGAAGGCGTAGGCGTAGAGGCGCTTCTCGACCATTCGCTCCTGGAAAGGGAGGGTGGCGACACAAAAAACAACAGCATTGGTCATTCGAGTATCACATCCGATCTCTCGCACGAGGTGGCTCGCCAGGCAAAAGACACAAGCCATCTGATGACCCCTTTCCGCGATGCGTCCTCCTCCTCCTCCTCCTCTAGTCACGACGACAGCAGCAGCAACAGCACGGCGTCCGAGGCAGCAAAGACCACTCCGCCAGTGCTGCAGCCAACACCTCCCCCACCTCCTCGCCTCACCGCGACGGCGGAGGAACCACCAGTGCCGCCAAAGCCCACCGAGGCACAGTTGGAGGACATCAAGGTGGAGGAGGAGGACGAGAGACTTCCCCCCGCTGCACCACTCAAGGCCTCTTCCACACCACCAGCAGAGCCACCTGCCAAAAAGGTGATGGCTGCGCCCTCCGAGCTGCCCAAGCCAAAACCACCTGCTGAGCAACCCGCCAAAAAGGCCATCCCAGTGGTGGACGACAACAAGATCAAGAAGCCTTTACCCCCACCAGACATTCGAGAAACCACGAAAAAGGGAAAGCGCTCTAAAAAATCAAAAGCCACGGGAGATAAAGTTGTTAAACATTCATCGTGTACCTGTAACATTATGTAGAAAAAAAAAACACTTTAAAAAACCTTTTCATCATTAGAGTAGATTGATACTTGAACACACGAAAAAAAAAAAACAGCAATATATATATATATATATATGTTGACCCTTTTGTACGGTCCTCTGCATTTGTCTCTCTCTCTCTCTTTTTTTTTTTTTCAAATATACTACATTTCTGCTTACTTTCCATCCTTTCTCTCTCTCTCTTTTGACCTTTGTGAGAATCATAAAAAAAAAGGAGATACGGTATCGTGACTCGAGTAAATAGACAAACACGAAATAAATAAATATATAAAAGTAAACAACTCAAAAATGCCCAAGGAAAAGAAGTCGTTCAAGAAGTACGCAAAGAAGCACCTGGCAGGCGTCATTGAGACTCGTCGCAAGACCGCCAAGTCCAAGAAGGAGAAGACTGAGCGTGTCCAGCGAAAGAAGATCCGTGAGGCAAAGGAGGCCGCCAAGGAGGAAAAGGAACATGTCGACCAGCTCGAGCGCCTAAAGGACACCGACCCGGAGTTCTATTCGTACCTGGAGGAGGAGGACCCCACGCTTCTCGAGTTCGGCAAGGAGGATATGGATATTGTGGAGGGCGACGAGGGCAGTGACGAGGAGACCGACGCGGAGGACAGCGGCGAGGATGAGAACGAGAACGACGGTGAGGAGGAGGTGGAAGAGGGCGAAACAGACACCCGTAGCCGCATCTCGGAGAGCGACTTGCAGAGGATCATCGCTGCTGGCAAGCCGGAGGCCTGCGTGGATGTGTTCATTGCGGCTGTCCGGGAGCTGGGCTACCCCCTCAAGGAGGGCCCCCGGCCCAGCACTACGCGCAAGTTTGAGGAGCCCTCTCTCGTAAAGCAGACGCTCATCCAGATCGGACAACACATTAGTAAGAATGTTAGTACGCTCATCTCCGGGAAGGGCTCCATGTCCTCCCAGCGGACGCGCTTTCTGGTGAAGCGCTTTATTCTGGCCACCATCGCGGTGATCGGCCAGGGCAATGTGGACGCGGCGCTCACGACCGGCCTGCTTCAATCCTTAGCTGCCTTTGTGCCTGTGCTGCACTACATGAAGGGCATCACGCGGGCGGTGCTGCGGGCGGCGCTGCACCTTTGCACGGTGCCGGAGGAGGCCGTGCGCGTGGCCGCCTACGTGGTGGTGCGCGCCGTCGCCACGCGCGCGACAGGGACGCGGTCCATGTACCAGTCCACCGCCTTCAAGGGCATTTTCCTCGCCATGGTGCGCACGGCCCACCAGTACAACATTCACAACCAGACGGTCGTGGCCTTCCTCATGAACTGCGTCGTGGACCTGTACGGCACCGACCTGGAGGCGGCCTACCAGCACGCCTTTGTGTACCTGCGCCAGCTGGCCATCTACCTGCGCGCGGCGCTGCAGCAGCAGACCCAGGCCAACGTCCGCGCAGTCGTCAACTGGCAGTACCTCAACGCCCTGCGCACGTGGGGCGCGGTCGTGTCGACCTACTCGGACCCCGCCCAGCTGGGCCCGCTCATCCACCCGGTCGTACAGATCGCGACGACGCTCATGGACCTCTTCTCGTCCCCGCGCATGTTCCCCATGCACCTGCAGATCATCGAGGTGCTCAACCACATTGCTTCCCGCGCCAACGGCGTCTACATCCCTGTGGCGCCGTACATTCTGCGCATGATCACGTCGCCCAGCGTCGCCCTCTCGAACGCGCCCAGCGGCGCCGCGTCGACGGAGCCGGTGGAGCTGCAGTTCACGCTGCGCATCAAGAAGTCCCAGGCGCGCAGCAACGCGTACCACCGCGAGCTGTGGGAGAACTCCCTGTACCTGCTCACGGAGCACTTGGCGACCCACAGCCACATCGTCGGGTTCCCGGAGGCCTTCTGGGCCGTCGACAGCACGCTGAAGAAGCTGCGCGCCGACGTCAAGGTGCCGAAGATTCACTCGCAGATCGCGAACATCCTCCGGCATGTGGAGGCGAACTCACGCCGGATTACGGCCAAGCGGGACCAGCTCGACTTTGGCCCCTGCGACCTCACCGCTACCAAGCAGTTTGAAGATGAGCAGAAGCAGCAAGGAAACTCCCTAGTCACCTTTTACCAAGGCTTGCGGCAGCAGCGGGTGGGCAAGTTCACTGCCAAGCAGAAGAACTTCCAAGAAGGCCGCGTTACGCTAGAGTCTGCGCTTCAGGGCAAGAAGAAGGCCAAGAAGTCGATGAAACGAAGCCGCGACGAATAAACTGCCACACAATACAATACGCCCACATTAATAATGCAATTCTAAATTAACAAGCAACGTGCTGGTAGTACTTTGATTTATTTATTTAATTCTCTTAAAATATCTAATTAACATAACTTTGTTAACTAATTAAACAACAAACAAAAAAAATCTCGTATAAGTATATATTGTTAACCT
>AUXN01000305.1:0-13829 GCA_000482125.1 Strigomonas galati
ATATAATTTTTTTACTTTTTAAATATTTATTTTTTTTCAGCTTTTTTGCATTTTAATTCTCTTTTTATTCCTTTTCATTCATTTCATTCTATACACGATCCACACACAAAAAAAGAATAAAATAAATATTTTCTTATTTACACCCTTTATAACCTTACACAAATAAATAATAATTGATTTTTTATTTGTTTCTTTTTTAAACTATTTTCATTTCCAGAGTAATTTAAATAGAATAATATTAGAAGATATTTATCCTTATTCTTAGCATGATACCAGCAGTTGTCAACAGCGACCACAAAAACAACAACAACAACAACAATAACAATATAAACAGTAATAGTAACAGTCTTTCACAAAATTACATGAGCGCAAACTCAATCTCAAACAACAACAACAACAATAATAATAATAATAATAATATTAATAATAATAATAATGCAAACCATCATTTTGGTTATTATAGTAGTAATAATAACAAAAATGCTTTTTCGTCTTCTGCGAATATGCCTCAGTCATTTTTGCAACAACAACAATTACAACAACAACAACAAGGTTATTTGCTTCCCTTCTCTCTAAATAATAATCAAAATAATAATGTAGTAGCTATGAAACAACAACAACAACAACAACAACTACAACCATTCCAGCCACAAATGTTCTTTAATGGTGCAATGTCGTATATGAATAATAGTAATAATAATAATAATAATGACAAGAATAATAATAATCGAAATTATAATAATTATCAAAATCAAAATCAAATGCACGCCGCGAATGCAGCTGCTGTTAGTAATAGTAATAGTAATAATAATAATAATGATAATAATAACAGCGCTGAGTGGGCCATTTCGTTTTGGTTTCATTATGATTTTGATGACACGGCAATAAATCAATTTATTGCATTTAACACAAATATGAATAATAATAATAATCAAAATAATGAGAATATGACAAATAATTTGAACCATTTTATATCCGATATGTTTGAAGGAATGGATATTAATAATAATATTAATAATTATAAAGATAAAAGTAATAATAATAAAAATGATAATACAGGTAATAGTAACGGTAATAGTCCAAGCCACAACAACAATAATAGTAACACAACTGCAAATGATACAAGTAGGGACACTAGCATGTCCAAAACCGAAAACGAAGAAAATTTATTTTTCATTGATGATAAAAAAGTCACATTAAAAGACCAATTTCTTTCGCAGTTTTTTGTTTCTGTATTGTCTTCTCAAAATAATAATACTAAGAATAATAATAATAATGAAAACCAAAATAAAAATGGAAAAAGTCATACCAAAATGTTATTACTTCCGAGACAGGTAAACAATTCGATTAGTAACACTAAGAACACAAACTTGTCTGTGGATACGTCTTACAACCAGATTAATAATAATAATAATAATAATAATAATCCGAACAATAGTAATAACTTTTTTCACAACCTTTACAATTTTAATTTCCATCACAATGATAATGATAATAATAATAACTATAATAATAATACTTTTGAATACGGAGCAGCTTTTATGAACACAACTACCGCGTATGCTTATGATACCAGCGATGATATTTATAATGATAATAACAATAATATGTTTGTACATACCAATAATAGTAAAGTCCTTTTTGACAAGTTATTATTATTCCTCGACGAACAAGCACGTACCTACACGTCTACTGCGCCTCAGAGCTATTATTATTATGATAACGATTTTCAACATTATATTTTACTTAATGAAAGTAATTTTACGGTGGCCTTGGCGCAATTTGCGACGAGTTATAATAATAGTAATAATGATCAGAAAGAAAAAGAAACAAATGCATCACCACCACTGTTTCGAATGATCTTAAATCAACTCGCTCCACAGTATTATCAGGCCACAAAACAACGCGTTGTGCAAGCGTTAAAGAAGCGCTACAGTGTGTATACGGCACCTGCCATCAACAACAAAAATAACAATGACAACAATAATAATCAAAATCAGAATTATCAAAATAGTAATAATAATAATAATAATAGCGGCGGCGGTGCGGCCACAAACAACTGTAACAGTGGCAGCAATACACCTAATAAATTTTCACCGACGAGTATTTATTCCCCTCGTAATCGCATGTTTCTCCAATTTGATTATAATAATAATAATGTGAACAATCAAAATCAAAACAACAACAGCAACAATAATACCAATAATCAGAATCAGAATCAAAACAATAATAGTAATAACAATTATAACAATCAGAACCAAAATGTAAACGCTAATACCTTTTTCAGTCCTCCAGTGCCTATGGCAAAAGTGGTTCTGGTAAGCAGAGGCGATAATAACCATCATAATAATCAAAATAATAATAATAATAATAATAACGCACGCCAACCCATGTCGAACTATTATGTTGGCAATGAAACTAATAATAATCAAAATAATAATACCAAAAATTGTGAAGGTGGTACAAAATGTACCGCTTGCGGTGCTGTGAATAATAATAATAATAATCATAATAATAATAACAGTAACACTTATACAGATGATAACAACACAAATAACAATAACAATAGTAACAATAGTATGGGCAATCACACACCGCCTTCTACGTCTTCCTCTGCAATGGTGTATGTTCGTCGTCACCGCCGTCGGGGGTCTGTGGGGGAGAATAGTAATAATAATAATAATAATAATAACAACAACAATAACAGCAATAATCAAAATAATAATAATAATATGAATACACATGATATGAGAAGTACATCGCCGAGGACACCGACGCCTCCGAACTATAATGGTCACAATAATAATAATAATAATCAATATACAAGTAACAATTTACTGTTCACCACCTCCGCCACGGCTGGTATTGCGGCTGCTGCTGCTATAGGTGTTGCTGCTGCCGGTGCCACGAGCAGCAGCAACAGCAACAGTAACAGCAATAATGTACCTTCTGCAGCGTTTCCGGTGATGACGGGGACCATGCACAACCACCACAACACAGCGCCGACAGCAGCTGTCAACACCACTAATAACAATGCAGCTCCTGCGGCTGCTGTTAACAGTCATCAACAGCCAAACACAACAACTACAACAACTACAACAACCACTGCCACAAATGTGAATAATAACAGTAACTATCTCAACACGAACAACAGCGGCTCGACCGAGTTTTTATATCACATGAGCTCGATAACGACGCCTAGCAGCAGCACCAGCATGCCACAACATAACCCGACCCCCAATGCCAACACCAACACGATTATTTCCAATCTGCTAAACACGAATACCACCAATGCCGTTATCACAACCGTTGCTAATGGCAACAATAACAATAACAGCAACAGCAACAGCAACAGCAAAAACGCGAGCAACAGCAAGAGCGGTAGTGGCAGCATCAGCGGTAACAGCATGAACAATAATAAGAATAACAATACAAATAATCAGCAACAACAACAACAATCACCACCATCAAATGGTAAAGGATCGCCCGGCAGAAACTTACACTCACCAACGTCCTCGACGTCCTCCACTTCCTTTCGTCGGCCACACCGTCTGCACGTGGAGAAGCCAAAAAATGCTTCCCTCTCTGCGTACAGTACGAATTATAATAACAGCCACAGTCATTCCGTTGCCGGGGCTACCTATGTACATGGCCAGCAACAACAACATCAACAACAAAAACAACAGCAGTATGATGAAGAACGCGAGGAAGAAAGCGAGGAAGTGGGCTCGGCTGGCTACAGCAGCGAACGGAATGGCACCAACACCCAGCAAACCCAAAGTGAGGAAGAACAACAGCAAATGCAGGAACAACAACAAGCACAAGAGCTACAAGAAGAAGAAGAAGAACTAGAAGAGCTACGGAAGCAACAACAGCAGCAGCTGCAGGCCCAAGGCGCGGCTGCTACTGCCTTTCCTGCTTCTTCTGACTACAGCACGGCGAGCGGCGGCCGTTACAGCGGACCTCCGGACAACAAGCGCCGCATCCGCAACGAAAATGACATAACCATGATCCACACGCCAACTTTCCATTTTGCCGTGACGGAAGTGTGTGACCCAGCACCGCTGCTGCCGGCTGCGTTTGGATGCAATGGGAATAACAACAATAAGAACAAGAAGGCTTCTTCAGAGTTATTCTGCTGTTGTCATGTGGCCATGCCGCTGCCACCGATTGTGGCAGACAGCCGCGATCTGCTGGAGGAGGAAGAAGGAGGCCAAGAAGGCGCAAAGACACCTGTGATTAAAGGTTGGCGCTTGCTGTACCGCTTCGCACCGAACAAACTGCTTTCGATGTGCCATGCCGATTTGTTTCGTTTCTTCACCACCATTTACAAGAGCACGCGTGCACAAGAAACGAAGAAAAACAATACGAACAATGAGAGGAAGGAAGCAGAAGTGGATGAAGAACATGATGTGCTGGTGTACATGGACGCTATCCATCATCTCCGTGTGCACGAGCGTGAAGGCAAACTAACTTTCCATGTGTACCTACCTCGCACTCAAGTGAACGCCGTGCTGTCGTGCTTGTTGCAAGGGTGTCTCTTGGAACCGTCGTTGATGCAACTGCCGCCGACAACAAGCGCCATGGCCATCTTCGCCAAGCTCTTCCCTTCTCTGCTGCAGCTGCAGAAGAAAGATGAGGATGAGGAAGAAGAGAAGGCAGCTGCTGCAGCCGCTGCCAGGAGCAGCAGTGTCAGCGGCACCGATCTCAAGACAACCACCATGAGCCACAGCCACAGCCACAGCCAGAGCAACGCCAGCTGCAGCCGCAGCCGCAGCCCGAGCGAGCAGCGGAAGCAAGAGACCACACGTGGGGCCTCCACGACGACGACCACCGGCGGCACAACCTCCACCTCCACCGCCGCGGGCAGCACGGCGACGGCCTCGCCGGTAGAGGTGGACGCGGCCGCGCGCCGGCCGACGGCCGTCCCTCGTCCCTCCAGTGCTGCCGCCGCTGTGACGGAAACACAGAAGCCACATCAGCAGCAACAACAAAACTCTACAACTACACCTACAAATGTGCTCATGAAGACCGCCCGCTCTGCCTCCGCCCCGACACCCATCACGATTCTCACAGCAGCTACAGCCACCGCTACCCAAGGCTCTGGTGGCAGTCTGCATCGCAACCAAAATGGCGAGGAGGATGAAGAAGAAGACGTAACGGCGAACACTAACAACACCGACAACACCAATGAAGTCAACTACGCCCCCAACGAACGCCGGGACGGCTCTGTCAGCGACACGGTTGTGACCAAAGCCTACACGAATGAGAGCAACGAGAACACGAATGACCGCAGCGATGACGCCGAGATGATGGAAGAAGAGGAAGGCACTGGCACGCCGGTTGTCATCCAGCAACAACAACAACAGCAGTTGCTGCACGAGCCACAGCGCATGATGTTTGAGCCACGGTCACCGCCAGAACGTCGGAGCGGTCCTCCGGCGCCGAAGCGGCACGGTGTGAACCGCAACCCTAATGACAGAACAGATGCTCTCACCACCACAACCACGGAAGAGGCAGAGAGGAAGCAAGAAAAGGAAAAGGAGAGGGAAAAGGAAAATGCGGTGGAGGAAATAGAAAAGGCGGCCAACAGCAGCAGCAATGATGAGGAAGAGGAGGCAGCTGCAGAAAAAGAAGAGGAAGGCCGCAACAACAACAACATCACCAACACGAACACAAATGTGAGTAGCATGGAGAGGGAGAAAGAGAATGAGGTGCGGCCGTCGGTGGACACGGTGACGCTGTCCATCTCGCCGCCGTCGCCGCCCGCTGCCGGAGCTACCCTCGCTGGTAATACCAACCGTCACCATCCCACCCACACTAACAATCATCATAATAATGCGAATGCACCATCAGAAGATGGTTTACAGGTAGTGTACCCGCCCTTGCCGTTACCACCACCGGCCCCCAACACCGCCACCACCTCCCCCACGACACCACCAACAAGAAAAGAAGCCGAACCGAAAATTGAAGAGGAAGATGACGAAAATGATCATCTGGTGGCCACCACCGCCCCGATAGCAACAGCAGCAAATAAGGAGCAGCAGCAACAAGCACAACCACCACAAGCATCAGAGGAAGGAACCAACACAGAAGATGAAAATGACGAAGTGGCGCCGTCGTCTGTTGCTGTGACGGCGATCAATCATGAAAGGCTCGTTGGGCCACCCACCGCACAAAACGAGAAGGAGGGAAAGAAAGAGAAGACCTTTCCACAAGAGACCATGACAGCGGCGGCACCGCCGCCCATCACGTCTACACAACATCATGTCCGCCTCGTGGGCGCCCTCTGGTGCGATGTGCTCGCCCAACACCACGACGCCCTCCGCCATAGCTTCATCGCCGACGCCGCCACCTGCCTCGACCTCCCGCCCAGCCGCATCACCGACCTGCGCTTCCGCTGCGGCAGTCTCCACGCGGACTTCACCATCGTACACACCGGGCTGTTCCAGCCGCTGCCGCCGGCGGCTGAGATGGACCGCCACCTCGCGCAGTGGTCGTTTCCCGTGACGTGGCAGCTGTACAAGCAGTGCGCGCCGTCGCCGCCGCCGGCGTCGCTGATGCCGCTGCAGCGCGAGGAGGCGACAGGGCCGCTGACGCCGATGGGCGCCGCGGAGCCGCTGGTCGTGCAGATACCCAGCACACCGGTGGAAGGGTCGCCGCGGCAGCCGTCCATCTTGGTGCCGCCGTCGCCGTACTCGCGCGGACGAACGGCCTCGACCGGCGCAGGGGGTGTCGCGCAGGAGCGGTCCGTCTCTTTTCTGCCTGGCAAGTTGCCCTTTGTGACGTCCCTCCCGCGCGACCCGCGCCGGGCGCCGGACTCCACCGTCGGCCTCGCGCGGCCACTCTCGCTCTCGCAGGCGGGGTCGTCGCTGCACTGTCCGCTGATCGATAGCGACTCGAGCCCGGCCTCGTCGGCTGTGAAGCCCGCGCGGTCGCCGCCGCCGCCGGAGCAGGAGGAGCAGCAACAGCAGCTGCAGCGCCGCACTAGTGGTGTCATCGCAGGCTCCACTTGTGCTATTGGCATGCCAGAAGTGCGCGTCAGCAGCGAGAACAGCAACGACGACCTCGGCGACGGCATCGAGCGGCTGCTGCACGACGAAGAAGGCGAGGGGTCCGGGCAGCTGCAGGAGGGCACGAACAGCTGCTCCGGCCGCGGCTACAGCGTGAACAGCCACCCGGGAGAGCACTTCTTTTGCAAGGCACCCGACATGATGCTGTCGCGCTCGCTCAACCACAACAGTGATGACGGCGGGTCGACGCCGCTGGGCCACACAGGGAGTATGATTGCCGCCACGACGAGCACGTCGAACAGCTCACCGTCGGCGATGGCGGCAGCGGCGGCAGCTATGGCGGCCGTCGCGACGCGGTCGCACACGCTGTTGACGCCCACCGCGTCCTCCGCGCGGAGTCACAAGGGCAACACAGCAGCATCAACATCAACAACAGAGGAGGCTGCAGCCACCACCACCACCACTACGGCAGCAACAACGGAAAAGAAAACGCTCAAGCAGTTGCCCCCCATGCCAGCGCTGGAGGCGCCACCGTCGAGTTCTCGCCGCTCCGACGACGGGGTCATCGTGACGACGAACAGCCGCACGCAGCGGCCTGCATCGGAGGCAGAGGAGGAGGAGAGGGAGGAGGAGAAGACGTCGCAGCAGCCGCCGCCGCTCGCGGACGACAGCCGCTGCTCCCGCGCGGACACGGAGGCCAACAAGGCGAACGCTACCGCCACGACGACGACGACGACGACCACCACGTCCACGGCAGAAGGCACGACGGAGCCCACGACGACCAGCGCACACTCCAAGATGGATCGCTGCGCTGCATGCTCAAACGACACCGGTGACAGCTCGCCCTGGAGCGACAGCGAGGCAGACGAACGGGCACGCAAAAAATCAAGTCGCGGCCAGGGGACCACCATTGAGAACTTCTTCAACGACGAGGACGCGCCGCCCTTCATCACGAACTACAAGCGTGTCTGCTCGGAGAAGATCTCTGTCGGCCCCGCGTCGTCCTCCGGCGGCGGGCTGTTCCTCTCCGTGGCCTCTGCCGCCCCCCAGAACGCCTCCAGCGGCGAGGCGAAACAGACGGTGACGACGGTGACGACGGTGACGACGGTGACAGGACCAGCGTCCGCCACATCCACCGGCACGGTAGCCGGCACCACCACCGCCACCGCGGAGGAGAAGGAGTACATGTGCAAGCGGGAGGAGGAGGAAACGAAGGAGGCAGCAGCAGCAGCTACAGGCGCAGAAGCAGAAGCAAAATCGCAGAAGAAAACGTCAAGACAGCCACCGGCAGCCCCCGCAGCGGCAGCAGAGCACACCGCTGCCATGGAAGGCTCCGCGCTGCCGCCGCCGCAGCCGCCGGCAGCTGTCTCCGGTGCGGCCGTCACGGCCGGCGCGCGGCGCCAGAGCCGCGCCCGCACCAGCGACGAGGAGTCGACCGACGGCAGCCGCCACTGCAGCCGCATCCAGCTGCTCGGCTCCTCGCCGACGGACAGCGACGACAGCCCTACCTCTCCTCCGCTGGCCCCCCACCGCTCGGTGCCGACGCCCCGCGCCGTCTCCATCACTGGCGCGACCGCCAGCCTCAGCCACTCCTCGTGCTATCGTAAGAAGGCGAGCACGAGCGGACTCGCGCCAGCCGCGCAGGTGTCGTGCGGCAGCATCAGCATCCCCATCGTCGAGAGCGCGGTCGTGAGCGCCAGCCACCGCACCGATGTCGCGCTCACGTTCGGCTTTACTTCCTCGGATGTCACCTCGGACTCTAGCCCTATGTTGCGGGAGGACCTCTCGAACGTGAACACGAGCTCGGGTGACAACAACAACAATAATAATAATGATAATAGTAATAGTAATAATGAGCAGAAGAGTCAGGCGAGCCATCATCCGCACCCGCCTATTGGGTGCACAGGCAGCGGCCGCCGCAGCAACGCGGGCGTCGGCTCGGGGCTCAGCCGTCGCGCGGACAGCAGCGTGCTCGACATGGACGACAGCTACAATGCGGACAGCAACGTCCGCAATCGCATTATGCAGCACCACCCGATGCCTACGAGTGACGGCTCGGACGACGAGGTCATGCAGCACAGGTCCCCTGAGAAGAGGGAGGGAGGGGAGGAGGAGGAGAAGCGTGTCGGGACCCCGAGTTGCTACAGTGCGAAGAGTATGACGACGGAGACGACAGGCACGGCGTGCTGGGCGGACGGGGCCACCACCGCGACCGGCACGACGAACAGCGCCATCGGCGACAGCAACAACGCCGGCCAGCATCAGCAGTCCCTGCCACCACCGCCTTCCACCGCGTCAGCACTGCAAGAGCAGCAGCAGCAGCAGAAGGCGCAGGCGCCCGCCGCCGCCGTGCTGCGCCCGCTCTCCTTCTCCTTTTCCTCCAGCCGAGGTGCAACGGACACGGCGCCAGGCGTCTCGGCAGAGAAGCAAGCAAAGCAGGCACAGCAACGAGACGCAGCAGCAGCGGCAGAGAAGGATGGGAAGCCTGCAGCTGCTGCAGCTGCAGATGTTGCACAGCGCCGCAGCTCCATGTCCGCAAAGGACTTTTCCTCCGGTGGTGCCGCCGTCGAGCGGCCAAACGACAGCAGCGGCGGTGACGACGAAAGCTACTTTGAACCCGACGAGAACATTAACTTTGTTATCAAGAAGGGCGGACGGTCGGCCACCAAGAAGAGCCCGCTGACGCCGCCGGTGGAGGAGGAGGAGGAGGCGGCAGCGGCAGCGGCAGCAGGTGCAGCAGCAGCGTCGCACCCCATGATGGCCGCTGCCACCTCCGCGGCGGCCATCGCGGCCGCTGCGGTGGTGGTGCCCGCCTCCACTCCAGCGGCCCTCTGCCGGCCTCTGGGCGGGGAGCACCACGAGGCGAACCACACCCACAACGACACTTGTGCAGGAGCGGCGACGGCCATCTCCGCGGATGGGACGTACAAGGCGCCAGCCAGCACCGCCTGCACGATGCCGCCTGTCCCCAGCCAGCACAACAGCAACGCGGTGCTGCACCAGGAGCTGGGCAACTCGAACCCGTACATGTACAACTCCAACGAGGACGAAGAGAAGATAGACCGTGAAGACACCGTGCGCACGAATGTCTACGCGAACGGCTCCAACTCGATTAGTGACGTGCACGGCGCGAGCGGGGACCGTCAGCGCGACGGCGGCTCCGAAGAAGAAGAGCACGAGAGCGACAGCCACGACAAGGCCCAGATCTCGCTGCCCTCCACGACACACGAAGAGGCAGTCAGCGGCGCCTCCGCCGCGGCCACCTCCGACGGCCGCCCGCCGACGCCGAACAACACCGACACGGGCACCAAATGCATGCCAGGCAGCAGCAACACGAACGCGCCGAGCTCGAACAGCAACGGGTCCATGCTGATGGCGGGGTCCAAGCATCACTCGGACGCGACGTCGTGGCTGCAGATGAGCGCGGAGGCAAACACGTCCGACACGAAGGAGCCCTCGACCCTCAACTTTAACAAGGAGATGCCGCGGCAGCTGCCGGCGGAAACCCCGGCCTTGCCGGCCTACGCCGCCGACATGCTCGAGGAGGACGACGATGCGCCGCCGTGGCTCCTGCAGCAGAAGCACCGCTATCAGCAGCAGCAACAAGAGCAGCAGTCTTCCTCACCGCCACCAGCTGCAGCTGCAGCTACTGCGCCAAAGGTAGAGGAGGTGAAGGAGAAGCAGGAAGAAAAGAAGGAGGAGAAGCTGGTGGTGGCAGCCGCGAAGGGCCAGCCACAGACAGAAGCAGCAGCAGCTGCACCTGCACCACCACCACCATCGCCAAAGCCGCCCACAGCTCCCGTGAACCCGCTGCTGCCACGCGACGACATGCGGGTGCTGCCGGGCGCCATCCCCGTGCCGCCGCCGCCCATCCAGACGACGGCAAGCAACAACGCGACGACCACCAACAACACCAGCGCGAGCACGAGCAACAGTCGCGAGGGCAAACCCAACTCGCCGACGACGTATCCGTTGTCGTCCTTCTCGCTGCTCTCGTCGTCCATGAGCACGAACTACACCGGACGCAAGTCGCGCGTGTCGGCGTCGGAGGCAGACACAGAGCCAGACGGAGAGAAGAAAAAACAAAGAAGAGACGACAATACGAAACCAACGGACCCAAAGAACGACAGCGTCACGCAGTACCACCGTACCTCGCACCTCATCGGCTTCCTCGGCCGCGACTGGCTCTACATCTTACACAAGCACATGCAGAAGTTACAAGAAGTGTGCCAGGCGGAGGTCGTGGACGCGCTGCGTGCCTCACGCTACGGCGTCGATGGCGATGTCACAGTAGAGCGCGTGATCGTTCTGCCGCCGCCGCCGCCGCTCGTGCCGCCGGGCGGCAGTACCAGCCTCGCACGGTTTGGGACGCTCAGTAGCACGGAGTCGAGGACGACGTCCACGTTACTGAACACGAGTAGCTCCAAAGCAAAACGTCACCGCAGTGGTGGCGGCCAACAGCATGCAGATGCTTCCATCTCAGCTGTCAACCGCGCCATGAATACGACGACCGCGACCACCATCGGCGGCGCGAGGAGCAGCACCACGCTGCGCAATGCCGTCAACTCACTCGCGGTGGACGTCGAGCTGAAGCAAAAGCTGCCCAACACGAACACCACCACCGCTAACACGAGTGGTACTAATACTACTACTAATAATAATAATAATAACAGCAACAGTGGCGGTTCTACCCCGCCCCAGTTCTACGCCGCGCCCCCACCACTCTACTCCGAAGCAGAGCTCAAGCAGGTGCTCGTCGCCTGGCCCTTCAAGGCCTTATGGAGCTTCTACGCCAAGTGCAAGGACGAGCGCAAGAACTTGATGAAGTCCCTGACTGAGGCGAAGCAGGCCGTCGCGGCCGCTGCCGCTGCCTCCGCGGCCCCCCTCGGCAGCATCGTCTTCGCGAGCGCAGAGGAGGTGGGCAGCAGCTCGCGCACTAAACGGCACCGCAGCCACCAGTCCTCCACCACCACGTCACACTCTCACCGTCGCTCGAACAACAGCAGCGGCAGCCACAACTTGCCGTCGAGCAGTACTGGGCAGGATGGCAGTGTTGCGGGTAGTGCCAGTGGTGCTGGTGGTGGTGGCGCGAGTGCGGCGATGCCTGCCGCATCTTTCTCTGCGGGCGGAACGACCGTAGGCTCGCGCAGTACCATTTCCGCGAATCGGGCCCAAAAGCCAACACCGCCGCCACAGCCGTTAACACCGACCACCAGCAACAGCCACAGCCCGCAGCGCCACCTCTCGAGCGACTATAGCTACAGCAACCAGTACGTGAACAGCAGCTTTGCGGCTAATACGCGCAACAGCACGAGCACGAATAATACCACGACCAACACGACTAATACGAATAACAATAATAATAATGTGAGTACGATGAATGCGAGTAGTTTTGGTCCAGCAGCAGCTGCAGCAGGGGTTGCTGGCGTTACTGCTCCTGTTGCCGGTGGCCCTCGCACTGCAGCCTATGCGTATAGCTATTATGGTGGCCGTCAGGGCACAAGTGTGAGTGCCAGCGGGCCTTGCATCTCGGCTGAAGAAACCATGGACACAAACTATAATAATAATAATGATAATGCCTCTTCGTCTTCTCCTTCGAAGAGCAACAACAGCAAGAAACAGAAGCAGAAGCAGAAGAAGAGCAAAAAACAAAAACAGACGAGTCATAGCAAACGAAGCGAGTCGGAGAGAGAGGAAGTGGATCTGAGCCCTTCGCCTCCGACCGCCACACTCACCACCACTTTCTCGCCAACGGAGGACGACTGGGAGCAGCAGCGACAGCAGGTGACGGCGGCGGCGGTGTCCGGTTATACGCCAGCGCCTGGCGGAGGCGGCGGTCACTATATCAACTATAACATTCACAACCATGTGAACAGCAACAACAACGCTAATAATAATAATAATAATAATAATAATAATTATAACAACTACGGCTATACTAACAATATCAATACCACGACGACCTGTGTGCCTCAGGGCGCTACGGCAGCGGCGGCCATGACCAAAGAAGAGAAGAAGGAGGCGAAAAGGAATAAGAAGAATAAGAAGAAGAAATAAAATAATTAAAAAAAAATACTAACAAGTGAAAGACTTTTAATCATATAACAAAAACTATTACTATTACTTTACTACAAATAACAACTACTACTAATCATTAATAAAAAAACTATTATCATTACAATAAACTATTACTATTGCAAATAAACATTACTATTACTACAAATTAAAAAAAAAAATAGAGAAGCTTGCAATGAAACAATAACTATTATCATCAACAACAACAAAAAATAATCGTACAGCTGTACACTGCCTATTACATTTTTGGCCTTTATACCCTCATAATAATAATAATAATAATAGTAACATTTTAGAATTCTACTTTTTTTTCCTTCTGTATTTTTTTTTTCCAATTCTTACTTTTTTTGTTCTTTCATTTTTCTTTGAGTTGAATTTGTTTATTCATTTGAAACCTCTAACTTTGGAAGTTGTTTTTTCCCTTTGCCTTTTTTTTTCTCTAGTGCGTCTATACATTTGCACAAATGTACATTACTGTTTTATTTTTTGTTGTTTTTATTGTTGTATTCTTGGCCTTTTTTTTTTTCACACTTCATATATATATATGTATACATAAAAGTATTTAAAGTTTGAATGCTCTTCAACATTTGCTTAGAGAGGAACGAGCAAATCAATATTTGAGAAAATAAATTAAAAAAAAATAAGATATTTATTATGCACGGTCATAAGGATAAATATCAGATAGAAAACAGACCAAAAAAAAAATAACAAAAAAAAGAAGATGAGGACATGACAAGTTAA
>AUXN01000306.1:0-13792 GCA_000482125.1 Strigomonas galati
CTTTTTCGCGCGCGTGTGCACCCTTCAAGGTTAAATGAGCGACACTGTGTGTAAGGCGCATGAGCTCAGACCAAAAATAATTGCGTTTGCCACAAGACGATAGCCGTAGCCCGGGAACAGTGTTCGGTAGCCAAAAACGGGCGAGGGCTGAGGAAAGTAAATGCGCTTCATGAGAGAACGCAAATTGGCCGTCCTCAACGGATAGGTCAGCATATCTACACCAAGGGTCGCCAGGAAGGCGCCGACCAGCGCATCGAAGCGGCAGTGCGGCCAGTAGGGCTGCTGCAACAGGTCCTCCCGCGGCCGCAGCACAGAGGAGCGTGTCGGTACGATGAGTGACCCAATCGTCTCGTACCAAGCCAGCCAGTACCCCTGTAAGGGCAGCAGCACCGCAAAGGGCGAGAGAAGGAAGCTCCCGCGGCACAACACCCTCCACGGGACGGGCCCCGGGCGCAGCGGCCCAAAGTGGTAGCTCAGCACCCAGTGGTAGAAGGGGCTCGAGCAAATGTGCGCACACACCGCAGAACCGCAAAAGACACTCGCAATCGTGTAGAAGGGATGACCTAACTCTGCAAAACGGGAGAGCTCCGTGCCATGAGAGCGTCCCAGCACCATGTTGTGGGGGTCTGGCTGGTCGCTCACTGTCAGCAGCAGGCACGCAAATACCGATTGTGCGAAGGAGAAGAACAGGCCGTGTAGAAACACCCCGCACGCGAGTGACCACATGCTGCCTCGGACCAGGAAGAGCCCAATCTGCTTTTCCATTTGCAACAGATGCAGCGGCGCGGTTGGAAGGGCGCAGAGCGAGAAGAGAACACCGCAACTGAAGAGACGGAACCACAGATCCAATGTGGCCGACTCCCACGTCAGGGACTGTATCATCCACTTGGCGGGGAGAAGCGGCAGGTGCCCCATGACATCTTCCAGTTTGCCCAATGGGGACAAGCCACTTTCGGCCCTCACGGAGTTCAAGAAACGCAGACGCGCGTCCAAGGAGTAGAAGTCGGAGGCGCCTTTGCCGGGCCTTGCGACGGGCCTGTTGTCAGTGTCCTTCCAATAAGCATCGAGGTAGGTTTGATCCGCCTTCAGCACCGTCAGCTCCCCAAGATCGGTCAGTGGGTCAATGAAGTTAAACCTCTCGTCGTCTAGAAAGTCGAAGGGGCGATTGGACGAGGCAGGGAAGAAGCCAATGGTGAGGCCAGAGCGTTGCCACAGGTTGGTGATCAATTCTGAGCATACCATCCGTTTTGATTGGTTTTCTCCATCAACCCAGAAATGACCCTTTGTCCAATCGACGGTGGTCGGGTCGTCTTCGACAGAACGCGTCAGGTGGGAAAAGTACGTGTCGAGGAGGAAGAGTTGGGCCTGCGTGTACGATTCCTTCAGCTTGCCCAGTATGTCACTGTGGTCGGACTTTTTCTTCAGCAGGCGCTCAAGAGCCATCACTTCGTGCTGCAGTTGCATGATTTTCATAGCTGCATCTGCGCGATCCATTTTGTCGGGTGAGCTGAAAATAGACGGGCCAATATTCATGATGTTATCTTCGTAGGGGATGTGGTACATTTCCTCAATATTCTCCAGCACACGATGGCGAATAATTTCTTCCTTCGTCTTGTCATTGGCCCGCACCGACCGTGTCGCTATTTCGTTGGAGGAGGAGTTCAAAATGCGCTTCTCTGCCGTGTACAGTGTCACACCTTTCATGTTGGTTTCAAAGACGTAGGTGTCGGAAGGCGAAATTTCTTTTGCGCACTGCGCGGCGTTGGGGTACTTTTTGAAATCTTTTTTGGATATCTTCAGCAGTAAGCCGACGTGGTCAAACCTATTCTCTGTCTTGGTCAGAAGACACAAGCCAAGGCCAATGGGATCCTTCATCGCAAAACATTTTCTGTTCATTAAAATAACGTCGCCGGAGGAAACCAAACCTAACTTCTTTTCCACATCCTCTATAGAGGAGGACATGGAGTGTATATGTGCGTGGGGAGGTTTACTTGTTTAAGAGAAAAAAAAAAACAATAGAGGGACACAAATGCTATTCAGTGTGTAGTGGCAAGGGCACACATATAAAGGTGCATCCATCATCGTATCCATTGCAGGCATGAGAGTCAATCTTTAATAATAAAAAAGGAAGAACGAAGAGGTTCGTTAACCACTATAGCAATTTCATGCATTACGTTAATAATCAATATATACAAAGTTTTTTATTATTATTGTTATTATTATTTTTAATACACACCAGTTCAATAAACAAATAGCTCGTTAAGCATTCTGAGAGCCATATTGTCCCCCTCCTTTTTCTGCTTCTCCTCTTATGGTAAGGCAAACACCTGGTCAATCCAAAATTGGCTAAAGAGCTTCTCAAACTTGTACTCGCCTCGCCTTGTCTTGCGCTGAACCTCTTCTTTCCACCGATTGAGTTGATCTACTGTGATGGTGCTGTAGTCGTCCACCACAAACACGGGCAAGTCTTCGAACAGCTGCAGCGACGCATTCGCGTCCAGTGGTTGCTTATCCAAAAATGCTCGTGGGTGTTGCACGATGGGGATACAACCCATTAAGAGTGCGTCCCACGTGCGATGGCAGTCGTACCCCACCCCAATGGGGGACACAACGAACGCGTACCGAGCGAGTGCATCGTAGTAGGCATCCATCGATTTCGCTTGAAACAAAAAGCCCAGCTTCGAACGCATGGCTTGTCTACGGGCGATGTAACGCTGCCTAAAGGTAGTGAGGCCAAAGGCCACTAAAAGCTTGTTTTCCCGTGAAGGATGGCCAAAGGTGAACTCGGCAAAGTGTTGGAAAAAAGTGTACAGGGGCACGTACACAGAGCAGTGGCCACTGGTGTCTGTCCCTACGTACAAGGGTTTGGTCCGCAGCTGCTCCACCACCATCGACTTGCCATGGGTTCCCTTTCGCGCAGGCCGCGGGTCCAGCCGTGGCACCAGAAGTACCACTTCTTTCGGCTGGTGCTCTTTCAAAAATGAAAGCGCGCTCTTCTGCCCACTTCTCTCCGTTCGTGTGCGGACTTCGCCGCCTTCTTCATCCTCCACATTGCGCGCGATGTGTCGCTCCTCGGCATCCAGCACATACACTTTTTTCTTGGTTCGCAGTGTTTCCTGTATTTCTGCCTCCGTGTGGGTCTGCACCGACAAGGTAGCCCCTGACGCCAAGCGTTCCTCCTTCAGTGACCCGTACATCACGAAGCGCTTGTCCGCGCGCATCAGCGCAAGCTGCCGCTTCAACAGGTGCGCCGTCTGCTGTGTGTATCCCTGTGTGCGGAAATAATCGCCTACCAATGAATGAAAGTCTATCCCAATCGGAACACAGGCCACCTTCTCGTGCGCAACGTCGCAGTTCTGCGAGTAAATCATGTGAAGCCACGGTTGCTCCAAGAAACGGTAAATGGACACCTCTTCCTCTTTTCTCACAGTGAAGTGGGACTTGGTATAATCATAGTCAAATCGGGAGAGATAGTGGTCTGAGGCACCGGTCACCACTGTCAGGCGACGACCGGCGTCTTTGAGCGCCTTGGGGAGGATGCCATCCTTGTAAGACTCAAAGGAGAGAAAGAAATTTCGCAGCCCGATAGAGGGCACGTAAACAGTGATGTCGGGGCCAGGTGCGCTATCGGAGACCGGTGCTGTTGCTGCCACGATAGGTTGCCGCACTCTAGCAGGTGTGGGATTGCCGCGAAGCAGCTCCAGCATGTCGTCGAAGAAACGGACTGGTACTACTAATGCGGATTCAAAAACGAAGACGCTAGACGCGTCCATATATTGGAACTCCTCCGGGAGCAGATTTGGATAGAAATCAACGGCGGTAAACCACATTTTGTTATCATAGTAGACGCAGTTGAGTAAGTCACTCTTGTTGCCCCAGTAGCCAAAGTTGCGTGTATTTTGCAAATACTGGGTAAGTTTTTCTGCTTGCACTGGGTCGCTATGATAGGCACCGTAGAGAACATTACGCTGAAATCCATCTGCATCCCATGCACGCTCTACACTCCTGCGTGACAACACGCTAGCAAGCACTACTAAGAGAACAAGGCCAGTGATTGAAGTACACAGAAACGCCATAATCCGGCGCTTGGCCTTTAAACTCAATTTTGTGCGCCTAGCACGCGGACGCGCACTGGCCATTGCACTATTTTTTTTTTTCCCTCTTTTCCTCCTTAAAGATGCAGGTCTACAAATTCCAACAGAAAACAGAAGGAGACAATAGGAGAAAACAGTTAAACATAAATACACATTAAAGTCATGCAACAAATCTGTAAAAAGGGATAACAATTATTTATATGATCCTTCTTTCTTTAACATCGGCAAGGAAAGGAAAATAAGTAAACAATGTAGGTCGAAAGGTAAAACAGTTAAAAATACAAGTATGTAGTAGTATAGCTCTCTCTAATTGTTGCTAAAGGGAAAAATGCTTCTATATATTTATATATACATTGAAGATAAGTAGATAGATAGATAAATGAATAGCTATGTACACTCAATACAGAGAAGAAGAGGAAGAAAGATCTTCCAGCCGCAGCGTTCTCTGTTTTCCTCCTCCCGCTTAGCGTAAGCATATTCATATATTTATATATATATATATATAGATATATACTTTTTCTCATTTTCTCCTTTAATAATTTACAACGTGTCAATGCGTCTGTTCCATTGAACAGAAAGGCAGATGTCTTCGTGCAGCTGAAGCAGTGCCTCTCGGGTAGACGAGTCCAGCTCCATCCGGCGGCCGGTAGCAATAGTGGCGCGCTCCTCCGGGAAGGCACAGTAGTAGATGCGGTTGCTAGGTACACACTGGCTCATCAGTGTGTTGATGGCCTGTCGTGCTTCCCAGTTGTCTGCGCCGCCAATCTTATCCATTTTACTTATGACGATAAACGGGCTGTTGTCTTCAAGAAGCCCTCGCAGGGTAGAAACGAGGCTCTTACAGTAGAACACGACGTTCTCTGCGTCGCACGCCGGGGCGTAGCGGTTTCGCCACAGCAAGGTGTTCGTCCAGCCCAAGTCCTCAATGAGGTCATTGGCGGGGACGACAATGACGCACTGATGAGCCTTGTTGGCCGCAATCGGTGTGAGGTCCTCCACCTCGTTGGCCGACATCGCCTTCGACCCTGCCAGCTTTGTTTTCCATGGGATGCCAGACACAAGCTTCTCGAGCACTGGCTTGTCGCGCGGTTCGTAGAAGCGGCCTGGTGTGTCGATACACAGCCATGTGGGCTCTGTGGGATGATTAGGAAAGGGCTCTGCGGTCGTCGTGCCGTAGAAGCCGCAGATACCGACCGCGGCGGACGGCCATTTCGCGTTATTCGTCACGGATGTGCGAAACGCATTGATGAACATGGACTTACCCACTTGGGGGGCTCCCAGAACCAAGATGTTTAACGTCGGGTCTCTGGGCTTCACCGGAGCGTTGTAGAAGTTGGCAAAGTTGGCAACGCCTCCAGCTATTTGCTGTAGGGAAGAGGTGGAGGGTTGCCGTACGATCATGCCGCCGTACGAGCTTGTTAAGCGCACGTCCTCCCTGCCCTCTCGGGGCGACGGCATCAGCCGTGGCGGCACACCGCGCGGAGACGCGGCAATGAGGGGGACACCACCGCCGGCGCTGCGCATTGATGCACTCATGGTGAAGTGCGTGCTCCGTGGAGTATTGCTGGCCGACAGGCTCCGCATACCACCCTGGCTAACATTGTGGGTGGAGCCTCCTGGATATGGGGCACCTTGAACACCACTATATGCGAGAGCGTCGTGGTCACCAGCGTCCTCGCTGGACTCGGAGGAGCTCGAATCACTTCCTGAGTCCAATTGTACTGTGCTGTGTGTAGCGTTTTTCCACATGTTTTTTTTTTTGTTGTTTTTTGGTGGAAAACGAAAGAATACTGAAGGTTAGTAAACAGTATTGAGTGAAGAGAGAGAGAATAACAACAACAACAAGAAAAAAAAAAAAGAAAGTACATAGAAAGGGGAAAAAAGAAAGGCCAATGACAACCGCAACGCTAAACTCACTACTATAAAAAAAGCATAATGGCATTCATAACAATCTGAGTGTACAATTATGTCGTTTAGAAAAGGACAAGACGGTATCGGGACGTTTAATTTTTCGTAAAAAAAAAAAAAGAGAATATATTTAATTTACAAAATTGTTTGAAGTATGCCCAGGATGCGTTGGATCACCACATCGTGGATAGCGTTCACTACTTTTTGAAGTTGCTCTGGCTGCGAAAGAGAAGCGCTCCAGCAGGTACCCCTATCCTCAGGACACGCTTCGCCCTCAGTGGTTTTGGTACCGAGCGGAAGCATGCGAATACGATGCTCATGGAGCAGTTGGAGGTGCCTGTGGACCAACGCATTCTCTTTTGCCATTCGGGCTGCCATGGAGTTTCGCACGTCCCGCGAATAAAGAGTTGGACGCGAGTCCGTAGCAGGCGGGGTGGCAACAAGTAAAGGATGGTGCAGCAGCAGTGGTAAAATAATGACTCTCTGTTCATTTTGAACGCAAATAGGAAAAAACGTCTTGTACAGTGCAAAATTGAGCGCCGCTCCTTCAATAACGACGGATTTGCCTTCTGCAATAGACTTTTCGATTGCACTTTCGACAAGGGGTTTTGCACTACAACAGCGCGATTGCCACGCTACTTCATCATCACCAACGCCACAGTCATCGGCTCGACAGGACTCTTTTTCATGGGCCGTTATGTCCGTAAACGTGTCGACGATGTCCAAGAGAGTTTCAACGTTCACAACTGTGCTGCAGTTCAGTACGAGGCTGAGCTGCTTCGCAATGCTCGACTTTCCGCAGTGCGCCCCACCAGCGAGAAGTACAACGAGGGACACACGAGTAGCAAAGAAACTTTTAATGATAGGGAACAGGTGAATGTTGTTCGGACCAAACCCGTACAACGTCATCAGGTTGTACAGCTCCGATTCCATCTCCTCTTGCTGAATCGATGTTTTCCCGCGTACAATGAGACTTCGCTTCAAGTCTAAGCTAATCTGAACAGCTGCGGTTGGTGGCACCTTTGCGAACATGAGCATTTTTGATAAAAGGAAGCGAGACAGAAAATAGTAATGATCGTCTTGCACAATTACTTGAACCTTCACAGCATCATATTTGGAGCTCATTTATGTGGAAATGTTACACTTTTCCGTTTCATCAACTGCTTGATGTAAAAGACACGTTTCATGTGGCTAGTGAAAGAAGGATGAAAGAGAGAACAAAAGTGGTATTGAAAATAAGGGACGCAATCATTCAACAATGTTCTACGGTGAGAGAGATAGAGCGGGGTGCAGAGGGTGCCTATGAAAATACTACTAATAATAATAATTAGAAGACATATTCACTTATTCGCATTTAAACGTTAAGAATGATGACACACTTTACAGAAAGAGGCGCGTTCCACTGGTGGCGCCCTCCTTTACTCAGTCACTACGTATCCATAGCACCGGTAGCGTTGTCCTAGCGTCTCGACATGGTACTTGCCTGCCTGCTCCTTCGTGATGAGCACCTCGGTCTTGTATTTGAGGCTAAAGCCTCTGTCCTCATCGCTGACAGAGAGCAAATAGGTATTGACGAGGTCTACACAGTTGATCGTAATGATGAAAAGGCACCCGCCTGTGGCGAGACACTTGAGTGCCTGTGTGGCGTAGGCCTCCGCGTTGGGATTGTACTCTCCCGGAAAGGCACTTAAAAGCGCGTCGAGCGTCCCTTTGTCAAAAACAAAATCTACCGATGCAGGCTGTATGCCGTCAAGGCACGGCGGGGAGCCGCTGCAGCTGTACCACTCCGTGCCGCTTTTCTGGTGGCCCTCCTCTGTGGTCATGGCAGTGGAGCTAGAAACTAAATTACAGCAATCTCCCACCGCGTACCGACGTTCTGGAAACACCTGCAGCAGATGTTCAATCACGTTTTCACAGATGTCCACATTTAGAATCTCACACGTTGCGGGCTTCCCCTCCCACTTGACATCGCTCAAGCTTTCGGGAAAAAAGTCACAAAAGTTGCTATTGCCGCATCCTACATGCAGTACACGCAGCTCCCGCTTTGTCCAGGTGTACACATTACGAAGAAATTCAATCACCTGCCCCTCATAGTCTTCATATTCCAAAAACCACTCGTAGTGATCCATCAAACTGCCGTCCGTTTCGGTCTTGTTGTGGGGCTTGTCGTCTTCCTTCTCTGCCAGTCTTCCGCCATCTTTGGAGTAAAAGTGGACCCAAAAGGACTTTGTACCAGGACTGTATTCACTCACTTCTTCCATGAAAAGAAAGCAAAAGAGGAGAAAAAAAAAAACAACTAGCAAACAACAAACAAAAAGGAGGAGTGTATGCGTTGTCTTATAAGAAAAGAAAAAAAAACAATAAGTGAGAGGAGAACAAGAAGGAGGAGTACGTGTTCTTACAATCGTATGCGTGTAGCGACAGGAGGGTACGTGGGTGTGTGTAACGTACAGGGCGCGTCAAAGACTATGCTCCGCTAATACCATTTGATAGGAAGGTACAGACGTTGATGGGGTACTTACGAAATACCGTAATGTAAAATGTGCAAATGTATATATATACAAAATAATGAAGAAGTAAAGATGTTTATATTAATATTAGTAGTTTCATTATTACCATTCCGAGGGATTTAGTAAGTAAATATATGAGTCTGCGTGTAGGCATATCCATACTTTTTAAGCAAGCGGCGTTTACGAAATAATAAACAAACAAACAAACAAGTAATAATAAAGAAGAGGAAAGGAAAGAAAGTATAATAACAATAATAATAGTAACAAGCGCATTCAAAAAGCCATAGTAAATAGGCGCATAGATGCAAAAAAAAAAAAAGGAAGCAAGCAAAAAAGGAAAGAAAAAAAAAAAGAAACGAAGTTCAGTATAGTTAAAGGTCAAAATCATCGTAGTCGGAGTCATTATCTCCCACGGTGCCAGCAGTAAAGGAATAAGAGTTGTCACCTCTTCCAATGTATTCTTCGCGGCGACGAGGTGAGTCAAGGGAAAGGTGGGATATCCCTGGCGCAGGATCAAAGGCGTCGAACTCGGCAATGTCCCACGTGACACCATCGACAAAAGGGTGCTTCACAAGCTTTGCGGCGGGTGGCCTCTTTTTCGGATTCATGAGCAGCATACCCCGTATGAAATCGAAAGCAAGCTTCGAAGTTTCTTCTTCCTCCGCGTCTCCGTGGGGAATGGCAATTTCCAGCTCCTCACCTGTATTGCGGAGCCCAATGTACACTTGCATATACGCATTCATCTCCGACAGATCCCGCAGCGCCGCTGGGTAGGCACCGAGAAGCTCGAGCAGCGTGAGCCCAACCGACCAGATATCCTCCGCGAACAACTTGTCCATGTTGTCACCAGCCGTATGGAACTCCATTGTGTCCATCTCAATGAGCCGCTCTGGGGCGATGAACTGTAGGGTACCGCCGGCCACAAGGCCCGCCAGCTGCGGCTGCTCGGTCGCACTGCCGAAATCGGCCACCTTCAAGTGTTGCTCATCCTGCAGCAGAATGTTGTCCGGCTTGATGTCGCGGTGGGCAACGCCGTTGCCGTGAATGTACTCGATCGCGTAGAGGAGTTGGGAGGCATACGGGCGCAGCTGCGACACAGTCAGACACCGGTTCGGCTGGTACCTCGCGTACTTGCCCAACGTGCCACCCTTGCAGTACTGCAAAAACATGCAGAACTCTCGAGGGTTGGGCGTGTAGCTACCAATGTAGCGCAGCACACCCCAATGGGCCCGCAGCCGGCTCATAATCTCCACTTCCGTCGTGAGCGACGTCAGCGGTCGGTCCGCCGTGATGTAGACTGTCTTGCGCGCCATCACGCCACCGGTGAGGATGTCGCGCACGAGGTCGACGCGACTGTGACTGGTGCTCCCCACGACGCGAATCAGCTTACACTCTTGGACGCCTGGTAGCTGCAGCATACGCTGCCGCTTGCGCACCTCTCGCAGGTGGTCTAGAAATTGGGTCCACGACTCCTCCGTAATGGGCTTGTGCAAAATGTAGTTAATGTCCACCACTTCCGGCGGTGGCCCGTCGTAGGCGCTATTGAAATAGTCGTTGCTCTTGGTCCGCTGCCGCGTCGCGACGACAAAGACGTTGCGCTTGAGGCACTCGCGAACCATCAGTTCGAACACGTCCTCTACTGCTGGGCTTAAAATGACAGCGGACACATCCTCGCGCAAGCTGTCTAACATGCTCGTGAGCGAAGTGACCGAGTTCACCTCAAAGTACCGGTGCTGATAGTTGGCGCAAAAGTTGCGCACGTGCGCCAGATACACAGGGTCCGGCTCATAGATGACAAACGTGCACACCAGTGGCACCTTGCGCGCATCGGTCGCCCCACTCGTCTCCGTTGTACGGGCAAGCAGGGAGGGCGAAATGGGCACGAGTATCTGCAGCTCACACGCGGACATGGTGTACATGTGGCCCACACCAGAGACCATCTCTTCCATTTCGGAAGTCGAGTCGAGGCAAAAGTAGCTAGGCGTTTCCACGGTGACGGTGATCTGCAGCATTTCGCAGCTCTCCGACGTGTTCTGATAATTGTTAAAGGCAAAATGCGTGGTGCTCTCAGCGGTCGGGTTCCGTATAAGACGGAGCAGCTTGCGAAGCATGAGCTGGATAAAGATGACATCGCATTGAAACTGCGGCGGCAGCTGCGGGTCGAAGTGCATGGACACTTTCATCTCCAAGTGAGGATCGAGCAGTGGTTCGGACAGCTCCTCAATTTTGCTGAGACGCCAGCTACGCACGGCCTGCGTCGTCCGTTCCTTGAGCGCATCCCACGAGTTGGCGCGCGCAAGACTCCGCACCATTGGGTCGCACACTTTCAAGTCGTCGAGCTTCCGCTCCAACGCGGAGATGCCGACACGCGACAGGTAGGAAATCATGGCGCGCTCCTCCTCCTCAAGGACGGTGCCCACAATCATGCCGACCGGGATGCCGTCCACGTGGGCAATGGTGGCGGTCGCCTTGATGGCGACGGACCCTTTACTGATGCTGTTCAGCAGTAACCGTTTTTGCTGGCGTGGGTTACGCTTAATCTCGTTGAACATGTTGCGCACCAGTGTCACACTGCGCGAGTCCATCACGGCGTCGAGGGATTTGCCGATCGCCTGCTCCCAGCTGATCTCCGTCACCACGCGGGCGCACAGGTTCCAGCTGCAGATTTGAAGCGAGTGCACATTAGTGATACCGATGAGCACGACTTGTCGGTTAATGAGTGATGATTTGATACACAGCGTCCGCAATGCCGCGTTCTCGCGCGGTTGAATAAAGAAGAACAAATCCTTCTCCTTCTGGGAATGGTAGCTACACTTCTCCACACTGTCCACGTAGTAGTCCTTTGACAGGTTGGCGGACAATTGCGTTGCAAAGCAAACTGCTACTGCCCTTCGTCGGCTTAGCGTATAGAAGAGCAGAAGGAAACCGCCAAACCCGGTCGTGCACACGACCGTGTTGACGACGGCAATCCAAAGGGCAGGCTTCTTCCACATGACCCAAAACATCACGTCGAGAAAGAAGGCGACTAGTAAACCCCAAATAAGCCAAATGAACACGAGCGGGCTGGAGAGGTGCCCCTCCGTCGTGTAAATATCGAAGAGGCGCATCCACGGTTGCTTGAGGCAAAACCGGCTCTCCACATCGTGCACGGCTATAACCCTAGCGCTAATCGCATCTGCTGTGTTCTTGACGCAGACCCAATACTCCTTGACAATATCGCCGTCTACAAGCAGCGGGTCCGCGGAGCACGCCACCTTCCATTGTGAAGCAAATTCAGGTAACGTCTCCCGAATGAAGTGGTGTAGACGGTGCGCCTCCTCGTCCGCTGCATCCTTAACGTAGATGGAAGAGAGAAACGGTTTGTCTAAGAAACAAATCTCAACGAGATGACCGAGGTGAAAGATTAAATACTGTCGCAGCACGTGATTGACGCGGTAGCCTCGGATGGGCGTATTAACCGCGACCTCGTGCACTAATTGGGAAAGTTCTTGGAGCGCGCTACAAAAGTAATGCAAGTTGTTATTTGTGATGTAGTGAGGGAGCGGTTGCTGTGTGAAGAAGGGACTAATGAGCGCTTGTCGGATAAGAACCGCTGGCGGTTTCCACAAAACGGCGTCTAGTGTTTGATCAGGGTCCCGCGTACGCCGCGATCTGAAATCCCTTCTAGGCATGATAGAACAAGAATATCCCTTTCGGTTTTTTTTTTTTGTTGTTGTTGATGGTGCTGTTGTTTTTGTTTTACTGGACAGTTCCCTAAAAGTATTAAAGGTAATATAATTAAGAGGAAAAAAAAATACAAAAAAAGTGGGTATAAACGGAAAAAATACAAATACTAATACAAATAGAAAAGAAAATTAGAAAAAAAAAAAACTTATCACTCAAATTATGAGTGCAGCTACGAAATTGGAAATTAGAAAGACAAAAACAGAATGAAAGGAAAAAAAAGTAATGACAAAATGTGGAGGAAAAGGGGCGGTTCACGTTCGACACTGCAAGAGATGAAAAGGAAAAGGACAGGAACAAATTTTGATATTGTCAAAGCTATTACAAACGAAGTGAACTCAGAAGTGAACGGTCTACGTACCTTTAAATCTGTTTAAACGAACAGGTTCAATATTAAAAAAAAAAAAACAACGCAAAAAAAAGTGCATGATCGTACATAAAGCAAACATATTTTACATGGTTGTTGAGGCAAATGTGGAAAAGTTTGAAGAGCTCACCTCATTTTCCCGCGAGCATAACGACCTCCGGGCTTGCTCCAAGGCGCCGAGGCAGTCTTCGCCTTCAGAGCCTACACTGACAGTCTCGCAATCAAAGTAGTCAAAGTACAGTTGCTTCAACTCATTGATTTCCTTTGTGTCCAGAACATCTTCGACGGAGCGAGTGTCCTCGTCTGGCGCATCACCCGAGGAGAGATTCATGGCGCGATTAGCAGTAGAGCACCTCGTGCTGCCTTCTTTGCCCTGAATCTGCCGCAGCAGTGTCGAGAGCTGCATCGAATAGCGCCGGCGCATGTAGGACTGAATCGTTGTTGCGAGTGTATTTGTGATAACCGAGCACCGCGCAAGCTGCACGCCTTCCGCATGTTGCTGTCCCGCAGGATGACGTTGATCGCGGACGAAGCGCAGGTACAAGCGCACGACCTCACGGAACGCGTCTAGCTTCTGCCTTTTCACGCGCTCCAGCTCCTCTCGGAGCCGCCGCTCAACAGCAACGCAGTTACCGAGATGATCCAGTATCTGGAACGCGTGATTATTTTCTGTGTTAAGCACCGAGTTGCCTTCGACAACAAACGTCTTTGATCGCTGGTCTGCCCCAAAGGACGACGAAGACGTGTTGACAGTTCGTGAAAGTCCTGCATTGTCTCTTGCATTGCTTTTGCGTGTGTAGCCGACGTCGTGTGTCTCCTCCAAGCGGTGGTTCGGCGGTGGTCGCAACACTGCTGGGTTTCGCACGGGGATGGCTTTCAGTCTGCGATTTCCAGGAGGCATCTTCCGAAGATCTCCTTTAGTGGTAGTTGTTCCGGCTAAGGGCGGCCTACTACTTCCGTGTTCCGCAGGCTTACTGGTGGCGCTAAACTTTAATTCTTTCGGCCGAAGAAATTGCCAATGAGAGTCATTTTCGTTGCACAGAGGGGGTCGGTCCATCGACAACCGTGCCAAACAGCTAATAAAATTTGATGTAGTTACACAAAGGAAGTGAAAGTAGTAAAAATGAAAAATAAATTGTAGTATATATATATATATTTATTTTTTTTTTTTTTTAGTAACGTTTACTAAT
>AUXN01000307.1:0-13750 GCA_000482125.1 Strigomonas galati
TTTCCTTTTTGAAGTACGCGCACCAAAGAAAAGAAAATATAAAAAAATTAATGTGTTTGGGTGGGATTCGATCCTGGGTTAGGGTAAGGGTTTCCCTGTTGGGGCAGGGCAAGGGTTGCCCTGCCGCGTATGGGCAGGGTTAATCCGTGCTCCTAGCCATACCATGGCTCATGGTGGAACCAATCCTTCCCCACATACTCAACTAAAGCAAGTGCTACCAAAACTTTTTTTTTTGTTTTTTTTGTTTGTTCGTTCAAATCAATCTTTAAGTGGGAAAGAAGAAAGAGGAGTAGAAAGTGTGCAAGAATTCTTTTCAGCATACAAACATTGTGTTCATAGGCATGTAATAGATAGTTGTTGTGTTTTTTTTTTTTGTTACTTGGCTTGTTTTCGACTGCAACGATAAAAAAAAAAAGATTTACACATGGTTCTTCGCCTTCCCAGCTCCACTCCAATGATGCAGGAGGCGGCCCGTCATCCACACAGCGTTCCCGTACAGGCATGTCGTGTAGAAAAGACTCACGTAGGTGTCTGCCTGTCCCAGTGGCACCTGCAGCCACACCCGCACGGCGGCCACGACCGCCCACGACACGACCGTGCCCAGCAGCAGCTGCGCGTGACGCCAGCGCGGCCCGAGGTACGGCCACAGGAAGAGCAGCTGGGCGGCCGCTCCCGCCCCGCCGAGCAGCCCGAAGGCGGGCTGGAAGCCGATGGACAGCGAGCCGAGCGTCGCTGCCGCCACGGCGAGGAGGAGGTAGCTGTCCTGCTTCAGGCGGCTGCAGAGCAGGCAATTCGCCAGGCTCACGAGCGCGCAGCCGACCGTGCCGCCGGCGAAGCGCAGCGCCAGGCCGGCAGGGAAGCCGGCAGCCAGCACGGCCCACTGCGCGGCCGCAAAGTCCGTGCCGTAGCACTCGAGCGCGGCGAAGATGTTGGAGGCCGTGCTCGCGACGCCAAGGATGATGCACATCTGCAGCTGCTCCGCGAAGGGCACGAACTCGATCACGGACACCGGCATCCACGCATGCGCCGCGTGGTGGAAGTCCTCCTCCAGGTTGTTGATGCGCTGCACGGCGTCGACGAGCATCGGCAGCACCATCGTCTGCGCGCGCGTGAGGGGCACGGGCGGCCCCGGCGGGCTCGTGATGGCGACGGCGTCCACCGCGGACAGCTGCGCGAGGGCGCTCGGCACGTACACGGACCGCACCGAGGCGCACAGGGCCATCACAAAGTTGTGCAGCCGCGCCCACCCCGAGTCGTCCTTGCGCTCGTCCTCGCAGATGTAGGAGATGCGGTTCGCCGTGTGCCGGCCCAAAAAGAGCGCCGCCAAGTCGCGGTTCGGCTGCTTGCCGTTGCGCCCGAAAGTTTGCACACAGTACTGTCGGCTGTCGACCGAGGCGATCTGCAGCACGACGGCGGCCCGCACGAAGCCGAGCGGCAGCGGTGGCAGCGTCGGCGCCACGACGCCCTTCTCCTCCTTCTCCTCATCTTTGGGCTCGTCAAAGAAGTAAAAGTGCAGGTCGGCCGAGAGGGCGTTGTGGCCGCTAAAGACGTCAATGAGCATGTTGCCCACCACGACGGAGGCCTCGTACTTGGTGGAGACGTAGAAGGCGATGCTCTGTGCGCCGTCGGAGCGCTGCCCACGCACGACGCGGTGCCGCCACTTCACGGTGCTGTAATCGGTCTGCGTCAGCGTCGCTCTCATGGGCGCGACGTCGCGGAGGGCGTTTTCGTCGGTCCGCAAGCTTTGTTTTCCTTCGAGGCACATGAACAGGAACAGAAAAATAAACGATGCGAAAAAGAGGGGAGAAAGTCGGGAGCCATACTTGTGGAAGAATTTGAAGAACAAGTACCTCAGCGAGAGCCCCATCTCTCTATTCTCTTTGGTAAAGAAACTATTTGACTAAAAGGCACGTAGAAAAAGAAAGAAAAAAAAAATAATGAATTTCGTGAATAGATTCGTCTTTTGCATTCTGACAATTATTAGCTTCTGAGCTTTTTGTTAATATTGTTTTTGATGTTTCTTTTTTTTTTTTCGGTATCATACTAGGCACATAAAAAACGAAGGATAATAATAAATAGAACAACCACACTCACAGCCCCTTCCCAAGAAGCACACGCAGCAGACGACTCGTCGTGAAGACAGCATTCACGTAGATGCACGTCGTAAAATACAAGGACACGAAACTGTGCACCTCCCCCATCGGCACCTCCAAGTACAGATGGAAGTAGCCGACGACCACCCATGTGACAAGCGTGCCAACCAGCAGCTGCAGGCGGCGCGCCGGCCACGGGTAGAGGGCCGTCATCTGCAGCGTGGCGCCGAGGCCAGCGAGGACGCCAAAAGCGGGATGGAACCCGATCGAGAGACACAAGAAGGTGATGTTGAGCGACTGCAGAGCGAGCGGGCTGTGCGCACACTGGCTGTAGGCCAGCACGAGCAGCACGCTGACCACTAGAAGACCCACGCCGCCACCGTACTGCGTCGCCGCGCGCGTGAGGGGCACCACGACGAAGGACAAAAGAATGGCCGCCGGCGTCGTGTCTGCGGTCTGGAAGGAGCTGTAGCCCGCCGCGATGAGCGCGGCAATGAGGAGGAGAATGACAAACTGCATCGCGTTGAAGGCGATGTAGAGCCGCGCCGTCAGCGGCACCCACGCGTGCGCAGCGTGGTGGTAGTCCTCCTCCAGGCTCCCCACCGAGAGGACGGTGCTCACGACCACCTTGCTGACGCCGGCTAGCACCTGCGCCTGCGCACGGGAGCCGCTTGGGGCGCTGTCAGCCGGGGCAACAAGCCCACGAAACGCGACGGTCGCCATGGGCAGCTGCTGCCACAGCGGCGGATGCACGCTCGTCCGCACGGCGCGCTCGAGGGCGAGGCCAAAGTTGCGCAGCAACGTGGTGGAGTCGGCCGCGGCGCTGTCCTCGCCGACGCAGATGGTGCTCACCTGAAACGACGGGTCGTTCGCGTAGAGCAGCGCGATGGCTACCAGGTCGCGGTTGGGCTGCTTGCCATCGCGGCCGTACGAATCCACGCAGAGCATGCTGCGCTCCAGCGAGGCGATCTGCAGCACGAGCGCTGCGCGCACGAACCCTTGCGGCACCGGCAGCACCGCGCTTCCGTTCTCTTCGTCGAAGAAATAAAAATGTAAATCCGCGGAGAGCGTATTGTGGCCGCTGAAGATGTCGATGAGTGCGTTGCCCAGTGCGACGGAGGCCTCGTACTTGGTGGATACATAAAGGGCGATTAACTGCGAGCCATCCGAGCGCTCGCCGCGCACGACGCGCTGCCGCCATTGCACCTCGCGCGGCACCTTCGAAAAATCCATACCCTTCATGGTGAAATCTAAATGCAACGACGGCAGATTCGCGCAGTTCTCATCTACCGAGTAGCGCTGCGTCTGAAAGGGCAGCGCGAGGAGCAGAATCAGTGCGGCCAGTACCAGCACGGGCGCTAGTCGGCTGCCGTAGTTGCGGATGTGAAGGGTGCCGTTGAAAATCATGACACACACACAAAAAAAAAAAATACAAACAAATTAAACACACAAACAAAAAAGATATTTTTAACCTACAATGGTGCAATAAAAAATGGGTATTCGTATGCGTTCACACCACATGCAGAACAAAGCGTGCGCTGGGGTTGAGTGGATAGAAAGTGAAGAGGGAGAGAGAAAAAACAAATGTGTACAAAAAAAGTGTGTCGATAAAGAGATCACCAGACAGCGGTGATTAATATTTTCCAGAATGAGATACATAAGATTGTGCAACTATGAGCACTTTTCATTTTTAATGCATATCTTGATGGTACAATGAGAAATATATATAAGAATGATTCTACTCCCGTTCTCACATGTCAGACCTCCATTCTTCTTTCCTTTTTTTTTTCTTCTTCTGTTTACGATAGCGAGAAGAGTGTAGCAGAAAGACAGTGCGATGTGTGGATAAAGATGAGAAGAGAGAGTAAGACTTCCTCTCCCTCACTCTCTTTCACTTTTATGCGAATGATGAGTTTAGGTATGTAAAGGGAGACAATATAAAAACAAGACAGCATATATATAAAAAGCAAATAGAAACAGTGTACAGAAAATAAATAAAAAACATCAACAGACAACGTCATATCATTTTATCTCGTATCTCCTTTTTTTTTCTTAAAGAACGAGCGCCATGGCGGGAGGCGTGTCCGTGTTGTACAGCAGCTCGCCATGTGCCATTACGCTGTCCGCGCGCTGCCAAAGGTCATCGCGGTAGGAAGAGTAAGAGTCACGGATTGCGTAGTCTGGCATCAGCTGACTGTCGCGCTGCGGCGAGTGCAGGGACTCGGCCGGCTCGCACAGACTGCCACCGCGGACAGGGCGTCGCGCAGAGGTATTGAGACCAGAATAATTGAGCCCAGAGGCGAGGCTGCTCCGGTCGCGGAAGAAGGCTGGTACAGGCGGCAGCGGCGCCAGCTTGGTAGACACGGGTGTCATCTCTATGCGAGAGTCTAATTGTGGCACCTCTAACAGCAGCTGCTGTTCTTGTTGTGGTGGTGGCTGCTGGGATACCCTCTCCTCAAGGTCTATCTGACCCTGCCACTGCTGTGGCTCCTCGCTGTCCATCGACACGCAGAAGAGGGCCTGATGCAGAATGCAGCCATCCTCCAACAGCAGTGTCAGCCAGCATGGCGTGGCACGCGCAGGGGAGAGCCCCTCCATGCACCGTCGCAGCGCGGCGCCGAGGAGCGTGTCTGCGCTTTGGAGGGGCACGCCCGCCATGCGCTCTGCTGCAGCCGAGTCCTCACCTAGCACGTACACCGCGCGTAGATAGCCCTCCTGCGGCAGGCGGTCTCGCACCTCCTCCACGTAGTAGTCCGCCTCGAGACAGATGTCAGCGGCGATGGAGAAGCAGATTGTTTGGCGCTCCTCTAGGCTGTACGGAATGGGTAAAGTGGTCATGGCAGAGTCTGGGTTTCTTGTTTCCTTTTCTACCTGAGTTAGTCAACTTTCATAAACAAGTAAAATAAGAGAAATGAGAGAAAGGAAGGGAAAGCATACCATTTTAAAAAATAATCAAGACATTAACGAAAGAACATAAATAAACTGTGACACATTGGCAACACTTGTTTTTCTTGTAAAGATCTTTATGAATGTTTATTTTGATAGGAATGTATGTGATTTTTGTTTCACAGTTTATACTGTTTGTTTGTGTGCGTGTGTGTGTGTGTGTGTGTGTGTGCACTTCATTTCTTTTGATGCATCCGCAGGTTAAAAAGCTCCATCGGCGAGAGCCCTCTAAAGATGATAGCGGTGCGGTCGTGCCGACAGAATGGTGTCGGCTTCCCGTCGAACTCGATCGGCGTCCCCTCCACCACCAAACTCTTGCGAATGCGCTGAATGTGCTCGTCGTCGTCAGCGACCCAGTCCACCGAGTGCTCCCAGTCGTACCGCGCGCGGCCGATCATCGCATAGAAGCAGCGGGGCGCCAGCAGCAGTTCCACCTCTTCACCAGGATGGTCCTTGTGCGTCAGTGTCATGACGCGCGCGGCGTTGAGGCAGAGGCCGCCAATGAGACCGCTCGAGTTGCGGTTGTTGTCCACGTGCGAGCGGATAAAGCCGCTTCCTGCGAGGCGCAGAAAGTGCACGCGGTCGTCAATGGGGATGGCAGGCAGATAATGACAAGAGAGGGCGCGGATCTTTGCGAGAGCCGTCTTCACCAGCGCCGCGTCGCCTTCGGGCGCCACATCCAGCACGTCGTGCTGGTAGCTACGATAGAACTCCTTATAGTGATGGATGAGCCCGTCCATGTGCCCATCATAGTACTCCAGCCGCTCAAACCACGGCGCGGAGTAGCGCAGCAGGGCGGCCTCCTCCTCCTTCGTGACCACCTCGGGGCGCACGTAGGCCGTCACGTAGTTCGCGGGGATGTCCTTGAGCGACTTCCCAATCACCTCCTCCTCGGGCGGCTGCACGAAGGAGGGCGCGCGGCGCATGGACACGAGGGAGGCGGGCACGGCCACCTGAGGTGCACAGCGCAGTAAGCAGGTCCACTTCCACATGTGGGGGAGCGAGAGATAGATAGACTAAACGATATATATATATATATATATATGTTTAGATGTCAAAAGCAGAACACGCTTGATGACTTAACCTTTTTTTTTTTTAAATTGTACCTTGTAGCTGTAGTAAAGACAATGCAAAAGAGAAGAGAGTAGCAAAGTGCTATTACGTTTCGATGCATTACACGCACACATATAGATGTCAGAGCAGAATAACCAGAGTGGGCGCATTTTTACGCACACGCGAGACACAGAAAAAAATGTGGCATTGATGCAAGCAATAATAGCAAATGGTGGTTGTTTAAAGAAACCACAATAAATAACTGCAATGAGGATTGTTCCACTCGCTCCCCCTCATAATATACAAAGAAGCATAGAATCACTATTGTGTGTCGTTATTTTTATTTTTATTTTTAATTTTTTTATTTTTTAGCCGTCAAACAGTTCGTAATCGATCTTCAAATTCAACACCTTGTCTTCCCCACCAGATGCGTACAGGTCAAAGAGAGTCCCTACCGTCATCTCAGGCGCCGGAATAAAACACTCAGAGATGTTTTCCACCATAAGATACGTCACGCGTGTATCTGCGTGATACAGAGACGACATGGTATTATCGCTACCATTACCATTATTATTACTGTTATTTTTATTTTGTTGCTTCGCATTCTCTTCTTGGATAAGTTCTTTGATGCTTTTCCGCAGTGTGGCGTGCACAGAGCCTATTGTTTTGCTGCGCGAGATGGTGTCGTTGACCTCGTACAGTAAAGCAATTTTGGACGTGTCGATCTTCACTTTGACCTTGTCCATATTCTTATTTAATTTGGTTTTGTATTGATGTTGCACTAAATAGGTGTAAACAAGAGGAGAGAGGGAGAAAGAAATAGTATTCGTATAGTGGTCTGCACACAGTTAGATGTCAGGCGTTGCACGTGGTTTCATATCATTCTTGAGTTGACAATGCGTGCGAGTGGCACACACACACACACATAAGTAAACGGCGTTTTTAATGTGATCTGTGTTTTATAGTATATAAATATAAAAGTAAATGTATACCGTGCCACATGCGACACTTACTACGCTCATTCCTGTAAGAAAATAAAAGTTATATAAATGCACACGTAGGCAAGAGGTGCACATATTGTAATAATCTCAAAACAAAAAGCAATAACAACAAAAAAGCAACAATACAAAACAATCACTGTAAAGAAAAAGGGGAACAAAAAAAAAGGAAAGATTATTCAGTCCTTTTTGGATTCGCTTTCATCCGTCTTCTTTTCATTCTTATCCTTCTCTTCTTCCGCCGTCTTTTCCACCATAACATCAGCATCATCATCGCCTCTTAGTCCTTGCTGGGCAGCTGGCGCGGCCTCCTTGTCCTTCGCCTTGCTCTCGTCGGAGCTGCTGCTGCTGCGCCCCCAGCTCGCGCTCTTCTCGCGGATGGACCGCCCGGTGTCCATGTGCTCGAGGTCGAAGTCCTCCTCCAGCGACTGTCCGTCCGGCAGCGCCACCGGCGCCGGCGCGGGCGGCAGCGCGGAGAGGATGTGCGGGTTCGCGCGGTCCGAGTAGCCCGAGAACGGGTTGGAGCAGCCGACAAGCGCGGTAAACTCGCCGCCGAGGGCGTACAGCATCTCGTCCCAGAGACACTCGCGCCGGCGCAGGATCTGGTCCGGTGGGAAGGACTGCGGCACGCTGATGTCGGCTCCGTAGCGCCGCACGCGCATCTCCTTCGTCTCCCGCAGCTCCTCCACGGTAGGGAAGCAGTCGTCGTCCTCCGGCAGGATGGTGTAGGCGCGGTAAAAGGAGGGCGACACCTTGAGCGCCATCCAGTGCCCGTTGGCGACCTCCGCCTCGATCTGCGCGGTGGTCCAGCGCATGCAGCCCCAGTACACGCGCAGCGAGGACCGCGGCTGGCCGGGCGCGATCGACGCCAGGTACGGGATCGCGTCCATCTTGGAGATGTACAGCGTCGGCTCCCGCGTGCCGTCGTCGAGCACCTGCCCCTCGATGAGCGGCTTGCAGAAGCAGAGGTGCTGCTTGCGGGGGTTCGTGCCGGACGCGCTCTTGGGCTGCTCCTCGCGCCACTTGAGCCAGCGCATGTACTGCGGCTCGTTGTCCTCCGTCGGCGGCTCGAGCGTGTGCAGGATGGTGATCTGCGCTGTCGGCGGCATCGTGAAGCCGATCTGGCTGTACCCGCCGTCGAGCACCTCGTGGCCCCAGAAGACCTCGGGGAACATGGGGTTGCCGCGCGAGAGGGGGTAGCTGAACTGCAGGTCGAGCACGATGGCCGTCGTCAGCAGCGACGTCTTCTCCGTCACGATCATGACGCGGCGGTCGATGTGGGTGGAGGAGAGGGGGTGGGCGACCAGCACGGTGCCTTCCGTCAGCTCCATCCCTTGCGTGTTGCGTAGCACCACACGCGTCGGCACGGCGGTCGAGGTCGGCACGTAGCGCGGCGACGTTGTCGTGACGGATGGGATGAGCTCCGCGCGGTACAGCTTCTTCTGCAGCGGCGTCTGCTTCTGCAGGGAGGTCAGGAACTGCTCGCGGTCCTTGTAGATGGCGGGGAGCTTCTCCTGCGTGTTCTGGCGGTGGGCGCGCAGCCGGTTGAGCGTGTTGAAGGCTAAGCTAAGTTGCGGTGGCTTGCTGCTGTCGCGGAAGACACGGCGCAGCAGATCCACATAGGTGCTGCTGTTCGGCACGTACAGGGTCGGCAGCCCGCCCACGGCGTCCTGCAGCTCCTTCGGGCACGGGAACAGCGTCTTGGCTATGGTGTCCTTGTCCAGGTGGTGGATTTCCCTATAGAGGCCCCGGTAGAGGGAGCGCATGACGGACGGCGAAAGCACAGCCGCCTTGCTGCTGCTGCTGGCGGTCGTCTTGGCCACACCCTTGGCGATGGAGCCGCGCAGCAGCCGACTAGAGAACATTAAGGAATAAAAGTAAGGTATATATGATCCGAACGCAGGAAAAAGAAAAAAAAATGGGAGCACTGTGTATAAATAAAGAGAGGTACAGACGCACACAAACGCTTAATGTAATATGAAAACTACGAAAAGAGAGAGGGAACAAACAAACAAACAAACAAACAAAAAAAAAATCGTTTAGCAAAATTGATAGTGGTAGGAAAAAAGGAGGAAAAAAAAAGAAGAACAAGAGCACCACTAATTGTTACAGTTAAACAAAACGAAAAACACTAATAATAGAAACAAAAATGTAAGGTATGTGTGTGTGTGTGTGTGTGAGAGGGGCTTTGTATGCTGCAAAGCAGTTCTAAAGGTATAGAAACAAAGGGGAACAGAAAATCGAATTTTATGGGTATTTAAGGTAGCAGAGCGAAGAAACGCTGCACATAAACATATCATATTTGCGTAATATAACGTTTGTACGCTTGCATGTGAAGAAATCCATCTGATGGGGGAGGTATATGTTTTTTTTTTTTTTTTATTGTTTTGTAATTTTTATTTGGTTTTTGGTTGAAGTGGGATTGAATGAATAAATTAAGAAAAAAAAAGAAGTAATCTTCTCCTTGTCCTTTTTTCAGAAAGAAAAAAAAAGTGAAAGTTAAAAAGTCTCAGATAGACCGGCTGCAATCAGGTCAATGCCGCGATTCGGCACCCCGTTCATGTCAGCGAAACAAACAAACGTTTCGATCTATCTGCCCACTATTTTTAGTTTCATACGGCTCCATCATTATGAAATGAGAGAAAGAGACCGAGAGAGAGCAGCGAGGCACGCTTTACTCGGAGTCGTTCAGGGACCAGACCTTGATGGTGTTGTCCGAGTAGCCAGAGTAGAGCGTGTTGCCATCGGCGGACCACGCAATGCAGAGGCAGTCGGGGCGGCTCTCGCTATCGGGCACCAGCTCGATGATGACAGCCTTCGTCTCGAGGTCGTACACGCGCACGGTGGATTCGGCGGCGACGCACAGCCAGAAGCGGTTGGGGGAGAAGGCGACCTGGTTAATGTGGGCGTCCACGTTGAGCTCGAACAGGCTGTCGCCGGTGTTGAGGTCCCAGAGGCGGGCCACGCCGTCCTTACCGCCGGAGGCGCACAGGGAGCCATCGGGGGAGACGGTGACGGAGGTCACGTAGTTGGTGTGGCCGACGAGGGTGTGGACGCAGCTGCTGTCCGTGAGGTCCCAGACCTTGACGGTGTTATCCCAGCTGCCGGACACCACGAGGGTGGAGGTGGAGGGGGAGAAGCAGATGCTGCTCACCCAGTCGGAGTGGGCACCGCGCTCGAGGGTGTGCACGCACTCTCCCTTCACGTTCCAGACGCGGAGCACGTTGTCGCGGCCACCAGACACGATCTGGCGGTCCTCGGGGGAGAAGGCGACGGCGAGCACGTCCTTGGTGTGCTTGAGGAACTTGCCCTGGCACTGGCCAGTGCGGAGGCTCCACAGGCGGAGAGAGCGGTCCCAAGAGGAGGTGATCGCGTACTCGGTCGTGTGGGCGAGGGAGATGCCGGAGACGAAGCCGGAGTGGCCCTCAAGGCGGTGGTCCGGGACGGCGTAGATGTCCTCGACGCTGTGGCGGTTGGGGTTGGCCTTCCACGTCATGGTGGTGCCATCGCGGGAGGTGGACACGACCTTGATGTAGGAATCCGTCTGCTGGGGGCAGGCGAGCGCGGTGACCCATCCGCGGTGACCGGTGATCTGACCTTCGTAGTTCATGATGTTGGGGGAGCTGTAGAGGAGTAGAGCGAAGTTACTATCCATGTGAGAAGAAGAAAGGGAGAGAAGAATGAATAATAAAAAAACATTTAACGTGTAGAGTGAAGTTGTAATATAATCGTAGAAACGAATTCAATATAAAAAACTCAGTTTTGTTCGTGTTCATGTTGGATGTATGTATGTATGTGTATATTTTTCTATCAAGCAAAACGATGATATTATGCTACATCCCCCCCCCCCCAGATGGGGCGTACATATAAAAAGTTCTATGAATTTCACAAGAAGGTTTGTGTGGATATGTTTATGTGTGTATGTGCGAAGGTGCTCGAGGCACCTAAAATTCTGTATTGGCGGCCAGATTCGTGTCGTGGTAGTACCGGTTGAAGTTGAGCCGCAGCAGCAAAAAGTTCAAAAAGTCGAACTGCATATGCTGCTCCTCCAACGTGGAGAGCAGCGCCGACATCTCCTGCATAAAGCTGTCCAGCAAGTTCTGGTACTGCCGCCGGATGGAGTGCACCTCGCCAGAGCCGCGCTCGATGAGCGAGGTGAGCAGCGCCTGCGAGCCGCAGTACTCGCGCACGATGGTGAAGATGTTCTCAATGTTCATGCGGATCGCCGAGCAGTCCGTGTGCAGCAGCGAGCGCTGCGTGAGGTAGGCCAGGTAGGCGTTGTGCGCGATGCGCAGGTCGTCGAAGGAGGTGCAGCGGTCCACCGCCTTCATGAGCAGGTCCCAGGCGACCGTCGACACCTCAGCGACAAGGTAGGACTCCAGGTTGACCACAAAATGGTTCAGCTGCAGCCCGACGAGATGGGCGTCGGCCGCCACCTCGCGCCAGGCGCTCAGCTCCGGCGCGCTGCCCCGCATGTGGCCTATCATGCGGTCCAGCTCGACGCTGCGCCGCCACGCCTTCTTGAGGGCGACCTCCGCCACCTTCACCTTGAACATCATGCGGAACAGCCGCCGGTACACCTTGGCCGAGGTGCGGTCGAAGAGGTTGTTCAGCGGCGACGGCAGCGGCATGGTCATGATGAAGGCATCCCAGCCGAGCTTGGCGTCGTCCTTGACAAGCTCGCAGTGCAGGGAGGAGAAGCGGTCGGGGTCGAGGTGCTTCGCGTAGGGCGTCACCTCGAGCAGCGTGCTGTTCACGAGGTCGCGCACGCGCGAGACGGGAATGGTCTGGCTAAGCTTGGAGAGGACCGGCTCCAGCTTGTGGATGAGGGACTCGTAGAAGTCGCCGTACCCGACGAGCAAGAAGGCGTTCACCATGCGCAGCACCGCATCGAGCTGGAACTCCTCGCGGATGATGCGCATGACGGCCGCGTTGCTAAACACGAGCGAGCGCCGCACGACGCTCGGCAGGTCGTGGAAGCCGGCGCGCCCGGCCTCGCCCACGATGGACGGGTCCATGCTCCACTGCTTGGCGCGGCAGCACCGCCGGATGAAGCTGACGTTCTTGGTCACTAAGAGAATGTCCTCCGCCGTGGCACTTGTCACGGTCGTCGGCAGCATGTTCGGCCGCAGCGCGTACTTGGAGGTCCAGAAGGTGTCCGCGCTGTCGTCCACCTGCGCGTTGGCCACGATGAAAAACTCGTTGAAGGGATCCGAGACTTCTCCCTTCGTGATGCTCGCGACAGTCATATGCAGCAGCGGACTGACGGCCTCCATGTAGATCTCTGAGAGCAGCACGGAGAGGCGGTAGGAGCCTTGCTGCACGAGCGTCTGCAGCTTGCTGACGAACTCGCCGCCCTTGACGAGCTCCGTCTCGCGCAGGATGTGGCGCATCGTCCACAGCTTCGGCTGCACCCGCTTGTGGGCCACGACGAGGTCGCCGAACATGAGCGGCGGGCTCTGGCGTTCGCGGATGGAGGAGATGAAGTAGTGGTACTGTGTCATCTGTCGCCGCACGGCGCTGCGCAGGCTCTGGTGCAGAAAGGTGGCCTCGGCGACGGTGCTGCGCAGTGTCTCCTCGATGCTGCGGGCGAGCAGGCCGCACTCTTGCAGCACGGTCAGCGCCTGTCGCTGCGGCACGCTGCCCCAGCCGTCCTTCATCTCGTAGGTGAGCGTCGTCGGCCGATAGACAAAGTAGTTTGTCTCCTCCACCCCCATCCACATGAAGAGGAGGTCGGAGAAGAAGGCCGCGTCCTCGACGTACTTGCCTGCTTTTGCCATAGGCGGCGACGGCGGACTGTACCGGTCAGCAGCGGACAGTTTGGGTGCCATGGGCGAGGGCGCAGGAGCAGAGCCTTCCGACCCCGGCAGCGGCTCTGGCTGCGGTGGGCTACGTGTCGTGCCGCTCACGGCAGGCAACGATCCACGGCGGCCAACACTGTCGCGCCGCGCTAGACCGCCCCCACCACCAGCCCCCGTGAGCGAGCTGCGATTCGCGAAGAGCCTCCCTGGTAGGTCGAACTCATTTCTGCCTGTAGCGC
Organism: Strigomonas galati; assembly: GCA_000482125.1. Classification (NCBI taxonomy): domain Eukaryota; phylum Euglenozoa; class Kinetoplastea; order Trypanosomatida; family Trypanosomatidae; genus Strigomonas; species Strigomonas galati. Next base: position 13,131 of record AUXN01000307.1, read on the forward strand.
TGCTGGGGCTAGTGGCGGAGGGCAGTCGCTGCCCTTCCGCGCTGTAACTATCGGGATTGCAAGTGGTAGCAGGGGTAGAGGAGGGGGACGGGGCGCTATAGAAGGGGACCGCTCGGCCGTACTTCTCTCGAGACGCCGGTTGCGCAAACTCGTTTGCAAGCGAAGGCCGCTTCTCCTCCGTGGTAAGAGGACTGTGCGTCGCGGTCGCACTGCTACTCCGCTCCGCCAGCGGTGACGCGGACTTGTCCTTTTCGAGGGACATTTTTTTTTTTTTGATTCTCTGATGAAGAAGTGGGGGAAAAATATCAAGTAAATCAAACCTACAAAACTATGAACGGCTTGTGTGAGAAATAATATAAAGAGGGGTGAAGAGGAAGCATATTTTGAATTCAGCAGAACGGAGAGAGAAAAATAGTGATAATGTCACTTTTATAAATGAGAGGTTTCATTCCCAGACAAGACATTTACATTTACGTTATACGAGTCTTTTTTTTTTACCCTAGTTGCTTAGCTATCTTTGGTGTAGTATTATTTTTGCCAGTATTTTTTTATTTTAATTTTTTATAACGGTGACGAGAAAATTTAATTTCTAAGTAATATATTTTCTTTTTGCATTCCCC
>AUXN01000308.1:0-13741 GCA_000482125.1 Strigomonas galati
CTTTATTCTTCTTTTATTACGAGCATTTCCTTTCATTGTTTCTTTTTTATATAATTACTTTCATTTCCTTTTTAATTTTTACTGTTTTACCGTTAGAACACTCTTTCGCCGTTCACGTTTATATATATATATATATATTTATTTATCTTCGCAGTTTTCCCCTTTCCCACTAGCTTCCTTCTATTATCTTTATATAGCATCATTCATTCTTTCGCAAAAAAGGAAAAAGTACAAAAAATAAAAAATAAATAAATAAATAAATAAAGCATAAAATCAGAACCAACAAACGCAAAAACAAAAATTCAAAACCCAAATAGAAGGATAAAAAAAACTATTTTCACTGTTCCCATTTACTTTCGTATTCCCCGTTTCTTTTTTGTTTCGTTTATTTTGTTTTACTTTTTCTACCATTATTATTGACATAATGTATGTGCTCGCACGTACAATCGAGATGCGCACGCAGAGAGCAGATCCTGTGCCGGACACGCCTTCTCGCCCTCCGCTGCGGCGGCTGCCTCCTCCCCATGGACGAAATGGAGAGGGAAGTGCAGGCAGCAGCGCGCTGAGGGCGCACGGAAGGAAGGCAGGTGGCTGGAGAGCAGATCCTTCTGCGGGGCGAGCCCACTCGCGTCAGCGCCGTCTCCTCCCGTCTACTAACTCAAAAAATCAAACCACCAATAATTTTCAAGCAGAAACGCATTTTTTTTTCACTGTTAAAAGGTTAAACACACGCATGTACGCGTCGAAAACTATGAAGAAAGCGTAAGTTCCTCCTTTTTTTTCTGTTTGCATCAAATAATTCTCTTGTGTTTTTGAGGTCTATATATGCGCTTCTCTACTTTCCAACATGTGTTTGTTAGAAAACCTGTACCTACTCGTTCTGGTTCTCCTCCTTCTTCTCTTCTTTTTTTCTTTTTCTTCTTCCCTCATACAAGACATTCACTTTCAGTGTCTCCCTCCTCTATTTGCTTTCTCAAACTTTCTTTTTTACTTCTAAGCTACTACCTTCCGGTTGTCTGACTCTCTCCCTCTACCATTCAACATGGCCTTCCGTCCTCTGATGCACTGTGTGGCAGCCGCCCTCGTGCTGCTGCTCATCAGCTGTCTCGACAGTGTCGTCGCCGCTTCGGACGGTGCCACGCTGGCCTTCCTGCAGAACCTCGCCGCCAACGTGCCCACGCTGTCTTCTTCCTGGACAGGCACCGACTACAGCGGCTGGACCGGCGTCTCCGTCGACGCCAGCGGCTACGTCACCGTGGACCTCTCCGGCCGTGGCCTCAGCGGCACGCTGCTGACCTCCGCCGCCACCCAAGAAGGCATCCTCGTCACCAAGCTGGACCTGTCCAACAACCCGAACCTTATCGGTGCCTTCGACGACAGCTGGGCCAAGCTCACGCTGCTGGAGACGCTGGACCTCTCGAGCACGGGCCTGTACGGCTACATCCCGGATGCCTGGAACGGTATGGCCAGCCTCACCTCCGTGAAGATCGCCAACGTGCAGGCGTGCGGCGGCCTGCCCAACTGGAACCTCCCCCTCCTGCAGACGGTCGACTTCACCTCCGCCAGTCTCCGCGGGGCCCTTGCCTACTCCTGGTCTAATATGGCCGCCCTCAAATCGGTGACGCTGACGGGAAACAACTTCTGCGGCTGTGTACCCGTCACGTGGGCGATCTCTTCTGTGCTGACCAGCGCCGTCAGCGGGATGGCCGTCACCAGCGCGACGTGCAAGACGACGAACGCCTGCACCACCTCCTACGTCTGCTACGAGCCCAGCAGCACGAGCAGCACGAGCACCACCACGACCAGCACCAGCAGCTCGTCTGCGCCCTCTGGCTCCACCACCACCACGACCAGCACCACCAGCAGCAGCACGGCCCCGACGACGACGCCGATGCCGACCATCACCGTGACGCCCACGCCGACCACCAGCACGATTCGTCCCAACCCGAGCAGCGCTACCTTCAGTGGTGCTGCCGTGGCGTCCTGCGTTACACTGGCCACGCTGGCCCTTGCTGCGCTCGTCGCGTAAAAGCATCAAAATATGTGTGCAAGTATACACCTATGAATGTCTTATCGTGTGTGTATGTCACTCTTTACTGTTAACATTTTTTATCATTTTTGAGTGTACTACCATTCTTTTTTTTCTTTCTTTTAATGATTAATCCATCTCTTTTTTGTTTTTTTCTTAATCCACTTTTTTTCTGTTTTCATTTTTCATTCGTCTGAAAAGACTTTTCTTTTTTTAATAATCTAGTCCTATCACCTTTCGATTACATCGTTTATTTAAAAAAAGTATATATTGTTCTCTTTCTTTTCGTTTTCACGTTTTTTTGTTTTTGTTTTTGTTTTTTGTTTTTTTTTCTCTCTTTCTCTTTCATTTTCATTTTCATTTTTTTTTTCAATACTATGAAGGAAAAAATCAAGAAATTTGTATGACAAACGCAAGCCTTGTTACAAGAAGAGAATCGTTATTGTTTGCCTTCTTTTTTCTTCTTCTTCTTTTTTCAATTTATCATTGATATTACTATCTTCATTCCAATACAAACGTAAGGGAAGAACTAATACTGTATAAACACATATATTTTTATATAATGTCTAAAAAGAAAAAAGAAAAGGTAATAATAATGGACTTTTTGAGCAAGTGCAACCATATGCGATAGGTACATTCGCGATGGTGAAAGTTATGTCATCGTTCTCTTTTTATACATCAAACTACTTTTTTTTTTTTGTTATACAAAAAAAAATTCATTGAAATATATATGGATAAAGGTTTAAAAATATATATATATATTTGGGAAAAACGCTCATTGAAGCAAATTTATGAAAAAGGACAAAAAAAAAAAAAAACTGGCTACCAAGGCCACCAAAAGAGTATAATTATATTGTTTGTTTGATTATGGCTCGTTTATGTATACGTGTAGAAACCAAATGATCATACTATACCTATCCTCCTTCTTTCTTTTTATTTATCGATTAGCTCAAAATACTTTTTACACTAAGAAAAAAAAAAAAGTGTTTCTGTGTATAATAACAAAATATATTTTTATATGTATGCTAACTTTTTTCGTTACTACTTTTTAGATTACTGATAACACATCCACATACACAGAGGTAGAAACTTTTGTATTTCTAGTTCTAGTTTTTATGCCCACAAGGTCAGACGGTAGCTCTCACAGCAGTCGTTCCTCCACCCCTCCTACTCAAAACAATGAAAGTAAGATTAACAATAGTAGTCGTACCAGCCGTACCACGCGTCTCAGCCCAGGCAAGAAGATGAAGCAGAAGAAAGATAGGAACAAGAAAAAACGGAAAAGTAACAATAACAGCAACTACAATAATAGTGAGTTGAATGCAAGTGTGATGAGTACAAGTAGTACCAATACTAGTCAAGCTACAGGCACACCTTCACCACCTCCTCCTCCCACTGCTTCCGCTTCTTCCTCCTCTTCTCATCCTCGCCGCAAGCAGATTGATTTTGAAACCACAAGCCCAGAGCAGCGAATGAAACTAACCAACACTATTTACAAGGAAACGCTGAGTGACTACTTGGAGAAGAATCGAAAGGCAGCTGCGGCTGCTGCAGCGGCAGCGGCGGCGGCAGCAGCAGCCTCCAGCTCCAATGGGTACGAGCCCAAGGTCACGAATAACAAGGCCAACGCCAAAATGAATGCCTACAACGCCTATGTCAACCGTATCGAGTATAATTTCAGTGGTGCAGGGTTTAACTTCTCTTCTGCTGGTGGGGGGGGTGGCCAAGGAGATGAAAATGAAGCGAGTAGTAATAATAAGAGTGGGCATGCAGTGAAGCCGCCGAAAGCTCCGCTGCGAGGAGGCGCCGATGGTGGTGCAGGGAAATCCTCTCCCAACAATCGGACGGATCAGTGGTTTGTTGGTTCTCGTCCGGAGCCACTCTACGGGAAAAGCAACAACAACAACAACGACAATAATCCTAGCACGCAATCCTACTTGAAAGATGTATATGGCAAATCACCCAAACCTCTCTTTAACCCATTGCTAGACAAAAAGACACAAAAGCAAACGAATGACACGTCGCACCAGTCCCCCAGTCACCACCCCCACCGCGACGGTGACGGCTTTAGTGAGTATGATAACAGCGGTCTCTTACAGAGCATTAGCCGGTTGGGCAGCGGGGCCCACCGTTACGAAGGTTTGGAGCATGATAAGAAAGGCGGTGGTGGTGGTGGCGGCGGTGGCAGCACAAAGCAACAGCAACAACAGCAGCAACATGTCTCGTCCCCATCTGGCCACAGTGGTACAGGCACGTACGGTAGCAAGATGAAGGCACCGGAGAGCCCTAGGCTTGGACGAACTGGCGGTGCGAGGCGCAAGAAGAAAGAGCGCGCAAATAGTAGTAGTGGTGGTGGTGGTGGTAGTGAAGAAGAACAAGAAGACAGAACACCACCTCAACAGCAACTGCTGCATCAGCAACAGCAGCAACAAGAAGAAGAAGATCAGTATAAGTTACGGCCGCACCAATCAGAATCAGAAGATGACGACGCAAGCAACCGCGGCAGTGGTCTCTTCAGTGAGGACGGTGGGCACCAAGAGTACCCGCCAGCGACGCCCATGAAAACTTTTCGCGACCGTATTCAGGTCGGTGTGAAGCCGCCACCACGCAAGCACACGGCCAAGCGCATCTCTCGCAAGTCTGCCACAGACAGCCAACGTAGCAGCAACAGCAGCAGCAACCCAAATGGCAGAGGACACGAAGGGCAGGACGACGGTGAGGACAACAACAAAAGCAACAACAACAACAACAACAACGATGATAATGATACTAATGACGCGCAGAGCGGGGAAGGACAGCGACTGTATGCGGCGGATGGGGCAGCTGGCAGCGGCGACGGGGATGCACACGGAGCTGCAGGTGATCACGGAGGGCACATGGGGCCTGGTGGTCTTATAGGCAGCTACAAGGAAGAAACGCTTCGCAGTAGTGGTAGTGGAAGTGGTGGAAGTAAAAGTGCACAAGAGAAGCACCGCAGTGGTAGCAACAGCAGTGGTGGTGGTAATAATAATAACAGCAACACACAGCCTTTTACGGGTCTCCGTGCGGAAGAAGCAGCTGCTTCTGCCTCCAGTAGCAGCACCACCAAGGAGCGTCGCTCATCGTCCTCCTCGTCGCGCAACAAAAAGTCTAGTAGCAGTCGTAGTAGCAGCCGCAGCGGCGACGGCAGCCGCAAGAAGAGCGACAAGAAGCAAAAGAAGCAAAAGCACAGCGCCAAAAAAAAAAGGATGAGCATCAACTTTAACATCATCTTCTTCTCCATCTTTTTCATTTCCAAACTGCTCTCCGTCGTGTACGCCTACCGCAAGAAGCAGGACATGATCACGAACATCGCGCCACGGGCTGCCTTCCGCATTCAGTGTGCGTACCGTCGCTACAAGCAAAGACAACGTTTAGCGCAAATTAACGCGGCGTTGTTTCTCGTGCCGTGGGCGCGCTTTCGCGTCTATCGCATTCACAAGCGAAAGCTGGAGAAGGCCCTCATCCTTCAACGGGTCTTCCGTGGTGAGCGGGTGAGGTCGTTCTGTCACTTCCTGTACGAGCAGATGCGCTGGAGCCGTGCGCTGCACGTGGTGGAAAAGTGTGTGTCGCGGCTGGAGGCACGTATTGTTCTCCGCGCGAAGCGGCAGGACCGCGACGAGCGCAACAATTTGCTGCGGCTCTGCTTCACGAGCGCGTCGACGATTGTGCGCGAAGAGCGGGCGGCGTTTCTGGAGCTGTCCAAGGAGGCGGAGAAGCAGTTTAAGATCTACCTGCACAACAAGGCACCCAATCAAAAGGAAGCAGAAGACCAGGAAGAAGATGAGTATACTTATGCGAAGAGTGCGTTTGATTTAGAGGTTGATCGGGCACTTATTTTACCTTTTTTGCAACTCGAGAACGCAGATTATTTAGATCACATTGATTTTGCGGCGCAGCGAGAGAAAAAACGACAAAAACAACAACAACAACAACAACAACAACAACACGATCAGAACCAGCTCCTCGAAGATGGGCAGATAAAGGACGCAGCGGCAGCGGAGGAGGCGGAGGCCCTGCAGCGGGCGCTCACTGCGGCCGCTGCTGCAGCCGCACGAATCGAAACGCATCACCCTGTCACCCCGCTAGATCCCAAGTACTGTATGGACAATGACATCATGCGCGTGCTCACCACACAGCCCTACAACAATATCCCAATGATGCTCACAACGCCCAACGCCACACACGGTGAGGAGGAGGAGGACGAAACAGATGATTACTTGATCTTTGATGTCATCCCAGACCGCAACACGGATTTGGCGGGGAGTGGTATGGCCACTGAGGACGACTCCAAGGATGAATTTGGGGCCACCGCCAGCACAGCCGATGGCAAGAAGGAGGCGGGACGTGCAGAAGGCCAGCACGTGGGGAGCGGTCCTTTCGATGAAAGCGACAAACTGTTGAAGGCGTTTCTCAAACTTCTGGCGCAGACCGAAATGACCGAACGCAAAAACCTGCAAGCGACTTTGCTACAAGAGCACAAGCACTTTCTCGCCCCTTTTCAAGCTCTCAATGTCATTTGGAAGTATAAACGTACAACCTCCAGCACCAAAACAGACACAAACAGCGAAGAACAACACATGGAAGTGCCTGACATCTTTTTTCCACTCCTCTTCCGCATGCGCAGTGTCTTCTTTGTCCACCGCGCTGCCCTTCTCTTCCGCAGCGAGCGCGAGGCCCGAGAGCAGATCGCAGCCAGCTACCACAGTGTCCCTTTACAGTCCCTACACCGGCCTGTGCACAACAGCGGTGCAGAGGCGCGGCGGCAGCGGCTCGTGATGCTGTCGCGACCAGAGCGAGAGGTCATCATCGGGGGCGAGCGTCAGATCTTCACTGGGACCATGACAGCGCGTCATGCTCTTGATGCCATCGACGGCGATGAAGAAGGGGAAGAAGAGGAAGAGGAAGAAGAGGAGGAAGAAAACGCGAAAAACACTGATGCCGACAAGAAGAAGGGAAAGAGCACGGGTGTTGGGAGCCGTGGAGAGGGTGTGCTGTTGTTGCTCAAGGAGGTGGAGGAAAAAGAAGAAGAGTATGTGCGACATATCTTACAAATGCAGATGATGACCGCACCCGATATGGGCTTAGGTCATCTGAACTATAAGAAGAATAATAAAAAAGGGTATGGAGGGTTGGACAAAAATATGCATGATAGTGCGTTCATTTTAAAGTCCAGCATGAGTACCAGCACCGCGCAGAAAAAGATGAAGGTCAGTATGAAGCTGAAGCTGAATGATAATACGTCCAACTCCAACAGCAGTAGCACTTATTACGCAAGTAATACTAACAATAACAATAATAACAAACTGCTCTCTCGTAGCTCGCACACCTCACCTATTCCGCTCCTCCGTGGTTACAACTTCGACGACGCGAACAACAAGAGCAATAATAACAATCTTCCGCTCCGAATGAATGCCAATATGAACACGAGTCTGGTTGCACACTATACGCAGTCTTATTCAAAACCTGTGTATCGATATCCACCAAGCGCACAGGAAGCGACGCACGTTACACAGAGAATAAACACTAAAAAGAACAGCAGTGATGTCATCTTAGCAGGTGGTACGGTAGCTCCTTCTTCCAAGAAGTTTTACAGACCAAAACAGGAAACTAATAACAGCAATAACAATATGTACGGCGGTGATAACGCCATCTCCTCCAATCTATCTGCTACGAATAACAATAATAATACGGCAGAGGGCAACGCGAATAGTTTGTATTATTATAAGCATAATAGTAATATGAGTCTTTTAAGTAGTGGTGGTTTGCACTCCCATTCTACATTTGCTGAGGGTACCACCGATGAGGAGGGCGAAGAAGAGGAAGAGGAAGAAGAACAAGAACAAGAAGGAGAGAATGAAAACGATGGAGAAGAAAACGCGTTTCAGGAAGACAAGAAGGTTGTGAACAAGAAGAAACGGAAACGAAGAGAATCGAGTGCAGGTTCGCCTACAGGAAAAACAGCCGCCTCTGCGTATTATTTCATTCCCTCTTCTGTGGTAGTGACGCCCATGATGGAGCGTACGCCGTACAACAAATCCTCTGGTGAGCGAAGGAGAACGTATAATAGTACCACCATGAATAACAATAATAACAACAACAACACGCATACAAAGAGCGATAATAACAATAATACAAACTGCTATCCCAACAATAATAATAATAATAATAATTTAACTGAAATTACAAGTTGGAATGGTGAAGAAAACGATAAGGACATGCACGCCATTCTCATGAACGCGAATACGTTGTTAATCGATCGGCCGCAGCAGCAAGCTAACGCGAATAATAATAATCATCATAATAATAATAATCTGTTTACTACCTCTGCAGGTTCTCGTCCATACACCGTTTCATTTTGCAAAGAAAATGAAAACGAAGGAGACGCTGCCGCAACTGTCGCCACTGCAGAAGACGATAACACAACTACAACAAACACAACCGCAAACATTATGAATAACAATAACAAGAATATCAGTCTACGTCACCGAATAACAAGTAACGACACCAGTCGCGAAGAAGAAGCTGCTGGTATTCACATTCACATCTCGCCAAATCGCAGACACGAGCGGAAGATGGGCGGCGCTGGTGGTAGTAGCACACATTACAATAACAGCAACACCAACTGGGAGGTGGGCAGTGCCATCAGCAGTGCCAGCCGAGGCCAAACGGTGGTCACTGCGAACAATAATAGTTCTATTTACAGCTACTTTTGCGCAAATGCTAAAAATAACAATAAGAATAATAATAATAATAACGATACGAACACGAGTACCATCATGAGTAGCAGTATTCGCAGGAAAGGTCAACAAAAAAGAGAGGTAGCTAGTGCCAATGCGGCCAATGATATTCACTTTCTTGTCTCGGAAGCAAAGGAGCAACGCAGGCGAAGGAACACCGCCAACTACGGTGTCAAGAGTGAGAATGATCCTACTACTTCTGGTAATAATAATGAAGCAGAGAAAGGTAGTGGTAGTGGTAGTAGTAATAATAATAATAATCTGCTCTCGCACTATGCGGCCTTCTGTCAGAGTGAACACTTTATCTTCAACAAAAAAATCGCCTCTGGAGATGACGACGAGGATGAAGATGAAGAAGGGGAGAAAGAAGAAAGCAATAAGAAGGCAAAGGCGGCCGAGACGGAAATCATTACGAATCCTCTCGAAGTCGTAGAAGAAGATAGTAACAGTGTTATTGCAGAGCGGCATGCGCCCACATTTGACTCCATCTCTGTGCCAGCACTACAACCAATACCACAAGCACAGCCAGCGCCCTCGCCTATTCAGCCCTTCGTACCAATGCCGCCACCATCTCCACCACGTGCTGGTGCTGCTGCTACTGGTGGTGGTGTGTCTTCTTCGTCTCGTCGTTATGACCGCCGTGCAACTGCGCCGCCGCTGTCCTCGTGGGTGATGGCCAGCGTCGCTTCCAAGGCACACGAATCCGAAACTTACGACACAGCAGCTACTGCAACTGCAGCCGGTGCACCACCAAAAGGGGAAAGCCATCATGAGGAAGAGCACAACTATTACCACAGTCGCACCGGCAGTGGCAGTGGGCTGGAAGAGGAGAAGGAACCGCAGCAGTCGTTGGAAGAAGTGTCGTCCGAGTCTTCGGCGCTGTCCTTCAGCTGGTTCAAGTCCACCGTGAATGATAAGCCGGGCGCTGCCGCCGCGCTGCGGGAGCAGATACTGAAGTCTAAAGTGGACACGGCGCGTGGTGGTGAGGTCGCGGAGGCCCTGCGCAAAGTCCAACAAGAAGCACATGAAGAAGAGGAAGAACGAAGGTGGAAAAAGAAGGAATCTTCCTTTTCTTTCAACGATAGCTACTCCTCGGACTCCGTGCATACCAATTATGATTACTACTATTACACGCAGCAAGCCTCCAGCACACCGCCCTCCAAGCGCCACAACGCCGCCGACGGGGCCGCCCTTCTCCGCCGTGCTGCCGAGCAGCAACACCAACAGCAGCGGGAACTCCTTCGCAGCTACGTGGCGAGCACGAGTTGCATCAGCCCGGGCAACAAGTTGGCTATACCAGCAGAGGCCGCGCCGCCGGCACCGCCACCTCCGCCACGGCAGCAACGCACCGCGCCAGTCATCACGACCTCCACCGCTGGCTCCTCTACTTCCTCCCGAATCAATGCTCGTTCCTCTCCAAACAAGCCAAAAGCACGGGAAGAGGAGGACGACGATGATGACGAAGAAGAGGCGGCAACCCAGTCGTTGGCCTCTGCGACAACCGCCACCACCGTCACCATCAAAACAACGTCGCCGCCGCTGCCCGTCTTGCCTCCAGTCCGGCGCAACAGCTTTGTGCTGGATGCGGGGCCAGGAGCGAGAGAGCGCGGCTTTTCCAACTTGAATGCCATGAATGCGAACTTGCGTGGCGACTCACCCAACGCGGACATTCGCAACGCGCTGAAGAATATTCAGTTGGCGGAAATTAATATTGCGAATCAGATTAATCAGAGTCGGAAATGGTTTGAAGATGAGATGCGGCAGCAGAATAAGAAGATTAGAATTTCTCAACTGGATGTCGACTAAAAAAAAAAAGAAATACATTCATGTAAATATCATCATATGTCATCTTGTCTTTTTTTTTTTTTGTACTAATTGTATACATAACTTTTTTGTTTATTTGTTTGTTTGCTTACACTATTTAAAACGCCTCGCACACCACACTATTGTCTTACTTGAAAAACTTTGTTTCAAAACACTCTTAGAAATGGATGTTTGTTTTTCATTGCTCTACTCCTCACTATCATCTTTCCCTCTCTGACTCTCTCCTTTCTTTTTTCTACCTCTAAAATAGTAATACATACTTATAATGCCTTCTAGAAGAATCGCAAAAGGCGCGCGAACGCAGCGCAAGAAAAAGCTGCGTCTAGCCAAAAAGAAAACCATTAGCACCACCGGCGTCACCAGCAGCCATGATAAGGTGAAGCTCATGACGAAGGCCGTTTCGAAGAAGTCTCTTATGGGTGACAGCGCTGCTGCCTCCTCTCCCTTCTCTGCTGTGGGTAAAAAGGGGAAGAAGGGTGTCACAGAAAAGAAGAAGAAGAATAAGAGTGTAGCGAACATGGGCACCTTGTACAAGCGCCGCAGCAAACTGCGCAAGAAACAGGTGGCAGAAAAGATGGCCCTCAAGGAGTACATCCGCGATTTGGAAAGTAAGAAAAGTCGGATGAGTAAGAAACGAAACGAAACCAACCGCATGGAGAAGCGCGAGCTGAACAAGTACATGCGCCAGCTGAAGCTGGAGCAAGAGCAGAAGCACAAAAAAGGAGCTCGATGAGATGGAAAAGGAAATCCAAGACGCGATGGCGACCTCTACGGACGGGAAGTACGCTAAGGCACACGGCCACCACCAGCACGGGGAGTGGGAGGATGTGACGAGCGAAGACGAGGAGGAGGACGAGGCGGTGGGTGAGGAGGACCTGGTGAACATGTTTGCGCATCTGACGGCGTAGTTTGTGGCATCCACTAACTGTTAACAATCATACGTATAACTAATATTTAACAAATAAACCAAGAAAAAAAAACTCCATCTACTTACGCATATTCCATTGACAGTGTATATATGCTTACTGATGCTGCTTCTCTGCTAACTTGGTTACATACTGATATGTTTCTCTCACTCTTTTTTCTTCGCCTCTTGATAGATATTCTTACATTTATTGATACATACATACATACCTTTCTATTTTGATATGCCTGCCGCCACCGTGCTCCCCGCCTCCGTGGATCTCGCGGCCCTCCGTCCGAGCCTTAAAAACTGCGTCGTCAAGATGCAGCACGCGGGCGTCTCGGCCGCTTGCATCCTCTCCTTCATCCAGCAGTACACCATCATCGCCGACGGCGCCACCGGGGTCATTCCGGAGAGCGCCATCGAGCCTGTGCTCGACGTGCCGCGACTGGACGCGCTGGCGCCTTCCAAGGACACCGCGCAGGCCGCCGCGCTGCTGCAGAAGACGGTGATGCTGAAGCTGAACGGTGGCCTGGGTACCGGCATGGGTCTACATGATGCCAAGTCGCTGCTGCCTGTCCGACTTTCCCCCAACCGTGGCCCGAAGAAGACCGCCAAGACCACCTCCAAGAACTTTTTAGATTTCATCATTCAGCAGGTGCTCTACTTCCGCGAGAATGGGTCGCCGCAGCTGCGCTTCATGCTCATGGACAGCTTCTCCACCTCCGCCAGCACGCGGGCCTACCTGGAGGAGCACTACGGCCTCGCGACGCTCTTCCCCGGCGCGGAGAAGGAGAAGGAGGGTGAGGCGCGTGACCACTTCGCGGAGGATGTGGAGCTGCTGCAGAACCAGGTGCCCAAGATCCGGCAGGACACGCTGGAGCCCGCGGAGTGGCCCGAGGACAGCAAGCTGGAGTGGGCGCCACCCGGCCACGGCGACCTCTACACCGCCCTCTACGGCAGCGGCAAGCTCGCCGCGCTGCTGGACGCCGGCTACGAGTACCTCTTCGTCAGCAACGGCGACAACCTCGGCGCCACGCTGGACGAGCGCATCGTCTGCTACATGCGCGACCACAAGATCGACTTCTTGATGGAGGTGTGCGAGCGGACGGAGAGCGACCGCAAGGGCGGCCACCTCGCGCGGCAGAAGCAGCAGGACAACCGCCTCCTCCTCCGCGAGAGCGCGCAGTGCGCCCCGGAGGACGAGACGAGCTTCCAGGACGTGACCAAGTACAAGTACTTCAATACGAACAACTTGTGGCTGCACCTCCCCGCGCTCAAGGAGCAGCTCGACAAGCACCACGGCGCCCTGCCGCTGCCTGTCATCCGCAACGACAAGACGGTCGACCCCAGCAACAAGAAGTCCTGCAAGGTGTACCAGCTGGAGACGGCGATGGGGGCTGCCATCTCGCACTTTGATAGCGCAGCCGCGCTGGTGGTGCCGCGCGTGCGCTTTGCGCCGGTGAAGACGTGCAGCGACCTGCTCGCCCTCCGCAGCGACGCCTACGTGGAGACGTCGGACGCGCGGCTCATCCTCGCGCCCTCCCGCCACAGCAAGCCCCCGACCATCCAGCTCGATAACGACTACTACAAGTTTGTGAAGGGGTTCGAAGAGCTGATTGCGGGCGGTGTGCCGTCGCTGGTGGCGTGCGAGTCGCTGGCGGTGAAGGGGCGCGTGCAGTTCGAGGACGGGGTGGTGATTAAGGGAAAGGTGAAGATTGAGAATGAGGACGCCGAGAAGGTGAAGGTGGTGCCGAAGGGCAAGGTGCTGGAAAATGAAACGTTTTAAAAAAAGAAGAAAAAAGAAAAAAGTGTATTGATTTTCTTTCCTTCCTCTTTATTCTTGTTTTTTTTTTTTTCTTGCTTTCTTTTTTCACTGCCGTATGAGAAATCAGGAGTATATTTAGCATTTATTGTTCTTACTATTTTTATTTCTACTATCGTATACCGTTTCGCATCAAAAGAAAAAAAAACGAAAATAAGGTTTCTAGAAAAGACTAGGTATGTGCAAAAACATAGCTGCGTATTTCTGCTTTACACTAGTATCAGTATTTGATTCGATTCACTATATATAAACTCTCTCTTCTTTACCGTATATATTTTCTAAAAAGTACCAAAGGAAAATAAGTACAATTAAAAAATACACTAATCAATACGAAAAAACTAAGTAAATATAAACACGGTTAAATATAAATATTATATATATATATATATATATATATATAT
>AUXN01000309.1:0-13728 GCA_000482125.1 Strigomonas galati
AACATGTCTCTCCAGCTTCAGACGGAGTCTTTCCAGCACATCGTGCGTCTCCTCAATACCAACATTGAGGGTAAGCGCAAGGTTGCGTTCGCTCTTCGCATGGTGAAGGGTGTTGGTATCCGCTTTGCTTACATGATCTGCAAGAAGGCCGCCATCGACCCCGAGCGCCGCGCCGGCACCCTGACTGCCGCTGAGCTCGACCAGATCGCTGAGATCATCGCCGACCCCGCGAAGTTCAAGTTCCCCGACTGGTTCCTGAACCGTCAGCGCGACCCCAAGACCGGCAAGACCGAGCACCTCTCCAGCTCTATGGTTGATAGCCGTCTCCGTGAGGACCTCGAGCGCCTGAAGAAGATCCGCGCCCACCGTGGTGTCCGTCACCACTACGGCCTTCGTGTCCGCGGTCAGCACACCTGCACGTCCGGCCGCGGTGGCCGCACTGTCGGTGTTGTCCGCAAGTAAAATTGTTGAGAGTTTTACATTTATTTACCATTTTTTTATTATTTCCTTTTCAATATTTTAAAACCTTAGCTCTGCCCATAGCTTTGATTGAAAAAAAAAAAAAAAAAAACACCCAAATGTGTTTTCATTTATATGTGTATAAGTGTTGTTTCCATTTCTGTTACTATGTTGTTTGTTTATGTACTTTTCTTGTCCCCTCCTTTTCTGTTTATCTCTTTTGAACTTTGGCCTTAACTGTGATAGTAACTGCACTTGTACATACTATACTTTTCTATATATATTTGTATATACATTATCTAGCAAGCTAAAAAATAAAAAATAATAGATTTGTGTGTTGATTCGACTGCATTTAAGTCAAAATGTCTATTACTTCCAAAGAGCTCATTGCTCTTCGACGTGCACACATGCAACAAAAGGCACTAGAAGAGGGCAACAAGGCGAAGCAGCAACCGGAAGCTGCGGTGCCTTCTCACGGAGCGGATGCGGCGCGTGCGCACGATGACAAGCGCACGAATGCTGCTGCCGGTACTGTGAGCAGAGCACCCGCGACATTCCCTACATCTTTGCACAATCAAAACGTTGGCACGGCGAAGGCGGGCGATGCGCGCGACCAGCCCAAGGTACTAGCCCCCGACATCTTCATTCGTGGCGAGGTGGCGAAGGAGGAGCTCGTGTGCCGGAAGCGGGACCGCTTCCATGCGCTTGGCCCGTTAGAGCAGCTCTTAGAAGCGCGTGGGATTCCGTCCGGCGCTGGGTTCCAGGCGGGTGGGTTTCACTCTTTGTTACCGCTGGAGGCCTTTGACGACGAGACGTACGAAGAGCGCGCCCCCGAGGTGTGGGCATCGTACCTCGCGGAGCAGCAACAAGAAGGGGCGCAAGGCGAAGAGCAAGGCCTCCCGTGTCACGCCTTTACAGTTGATAGCGCACAGGGCACGACGAGCTGGTCTGCTGGCCGTGTGATAGGCTACGAGGAAAATAAGAACAAATACACCGTGAAGCTACTAGACGAGGACAACAGCACTGGCAGTAATGATACCTTGACATTGCCGCGAGTGTGCGTGTGCTTCGACGTGGAGAACCCGGCCCAGTTTGCGGATCGTTTCCAATCCGCCTACATGCGGCGCAAAATGGCGGAGCGCATCATTCGCTCCAACCTCTACGTCGAGTGCATCCCTCCGGATGAATACCAGACCATCGACCCTGTCGTGCTGGAGCGTGTCAAGCAGATGGCGTTTAGCACCCCGAAACTGATGGAGGCGGAGAACCATTTAGACAGTCAAGTGGTGCTGAGCGAGATTCGCGCGGATTACAGTCGTACGATGAACGCCGACTTACTCGTGCACACAGCGCCCAACATCAGTCTTTCCAAGACCAACGACGACGACGATGTAGCTATTCCGCACCCGGAGACACCCGAGGTGCCGTCGTACGGTGTTCCGCCGCAGCCAGCAGGCCGCTTTGAGAATGTCTTGACCGCGTTTCGCAAATCTTCCTTCATGGTGGCATTGGCGCCGGTGGTGCAGCTGCGCCGACAGATCAAGAGCGTGAACGAGAGACTCCTTTCCCAGACGGTCTTCTTGCTGTGGAAGGACTTGGAGGCGCACCGGCCGCTGAATGTGGTTGCGTTCGACGATGCGCAGACGCTCTCTATCCGCGAAAGCACCCAGTTCATGCGGGATAAGTGGGCGGAGCCCATTTTCGACCTCACCAAAGGGACTCTAGAGAAGTTTTCGAACAAGGATGAAGTCAACCTCTCTTACTACGTGGCGGAGAGCTACGCGAACTCAAAGACGCAACACCTGCTCACGAGCATCAACTACGAAATGGAGGACATGCTGCAGCACATGCTGAAGAGCGCGATCGAGGCCTTCACTCGCTTTTTAGAAGACAACGGAAACGTGAAGGTGAACATCCGCAGTTTCAACGATGTTCAGTTAGAGGTGGACAGCTTCCCTGCTCCCACAACACCGTTCGGCTGCGATGACCGCGTCACGAAGTTTTTCCTGTCAAAGCCTTCGCACGACTCGCCTCCGCTCTTCAAGATCGCCCTGGTGGAGAATAGCCTGAATGATGCCATGGGCGCGCCCAAGAAGACGGACGAGGGCAAGGCGGCGCCGGGTGATAATGCTCACGGTGAAAAGGACCGCGCCGAGGGCACCACCAACGAGGAAGAAGAGGAGGACAAGGAAGCCGCAGCGGCCAAGCAGGCGAAGGCGGCCAAGAAGAAGGAGGAAGAGGAGAACGTTTCCTTCTACTACAAGTCCAATACGGAGATTATCTCCACTGTGCTAACCACGCTAATCGGCCGCGCGCTGCAGCAGCACGCTGACACCCGCACGGTCGAGCGGCGCCTTTTTGACTTTCTCTACGACCCTACGACGGCGTTTGTGCGCTCTATTAACTCGGAGGACGCGTTTGTGCAGTCCTGTTTAGCACGCATCCACGCGGTGCTGGACCGCGTCGCTGCGGTCATGGGCCGGTACCTCGACCTCTTCAAGGTGTACAATGAGCTGGGCGACCTGGATATCAACACATACATTGAGCAGTTCAAGGAGAAGTTTCCGCGTACCAAGGGTGTCGAAGCGGAGATACAAAAGTATGTGAATCTGCAGAAGGAGATTTTAGAGAAGATACCGAGCGAGGCAAACTTGGGCTTTGTGTGTATCGACATGGTCGACATGCGCCGCCGCCTGTCTAGCAAGTGCGGCAATGTCGCTGCACGCATCCTTGATGTGATGGCTTCTCGTGCGCTCAATAAAGAGAACGAGATTCACGACAGCTTCTGCGAGATTAACGACACTGTGACGCGGGCGGTCAACACCCCAGAGGAGGTGGTGGCCACCAAGGACTACATCAAGACGATCCCAGAGAAGGTGTTCGAACTGCAGCTAGTGATCCAGGAAATTCGGGAGATGCACGACGTGCTTGACTCCTTCCACCGCGGTCTGAGCGACGACGAGTTTGACAAGAAGTGGCGCACGATCGCGTGGCCTTCCCAGTTAGACGACAGCATCAATACGCGCGTGATGGAGCTTGAGGAGGCGAAGCGGTCGCTCGTGGGCACGATGAACCGCTCCCAAGAGCAGTTCGACTCGGACGTGGCGCATTTGCAGAAGATTGTGGAGGGTTATGCGCAGCACTGCACCCTTTCCCGCGCCCCCGAGATTGCCACCGATGTGCGCAATGTGCAGCAGCAGATTCAGCAGCTGCGTGAGCAGGCCAACACGTTCAACACGCACGAGTCGCTTTTCAACCTGGAGAAGACAGATTATAGCGCGGTGCATCAGCTCGCCACTGACTTTGAGCCGTACGCGTCGCTGTGGCTCACCATTGACCACTGGGCGACGTCCGTCAAGGGGTGGAATGAGGCCGTCTTCAACACCATTGACGCTGAGGACATGGAGCAGCAAGTCACGGAGGACTACAAGGTGATTGGCAAGTGCTGCCGCAGCACGCTCTTGTCGTCTGACTTGATCGAGATCGCCGAGAGCGTCCACGCCCAAATCGAAGAGTTCAAGCCGACCGTCCCCGTCGTCAAGTCGCTGCGCACGGAGGGCATGAAGGAGCGGCACTGGGAGCAGCTGTCCAAGGAGATTGGAAAGGAGGTGAACCCGCTCACGACGCTCACCTCGCTCGCCGACATTGAATCACTGGGTCTTATGGACAGCGAGGAGACCGTGCTGCGTGTCTCCGAAATCGCTTCACGCGAGTACCAGATTGAGGTCTCTCTCGCGAAGATGAAGGCGGTCTGGGACGATCTGCGCCTCAACGTCAAGTCCTACAAGGAGACGGGCTGCTACATTTTGGGCAAGGACGTCATTGATGACACGCAGGAGACGCTTGATGACCAGGTGCTGACGACGCAGTCGCTCACGTTTTCGCCCTTCAAAAAGCTGTTCGAGGAGGACATCACCAAGTGGGAGGAGTCGCTGACGCTGGTGCAAAGCGTGTTGGATGAGTGGCTCAAGTGCCAAAAGTCGTGGCTGTACTTGGAGCCCATCTTCCAGTCCGAGGATATCGCGCGGCAGCTGCCGGCGGAGGACAAGCGGTTTCAGCAGGTGAACAAGAACTGGAAGTTCCTGACGGGCTCGGCGCACACCATTGATCTCATTATGCCCTTCTGCATTCAAACGGAGAATTGCCTCGGCTTACTGAAGGAGAACAACGAGCTGTTGGAGATTGTGGAAAAAGGGCTGAACCAGTATCTCGAAAGCAAGCGCGCCTCGTTTGCGCGCTTTTACTTTCTGTCCGACGACGAGCTGCTCACCATCCTGTCCGAGGCACGTGACCCGCAGAAGATCCAGCCGCAGTTCCGCAAGCTGTTCGAGAACATTGCCAAGATCGACATGCGTCTTCCCGATAATGAGATGTTCGGCATGTATTCGCAAATGAACGAGTACATCCCGTTTAGTCAGTCGGTCGCCCCGCGCAAGTACGTGGAGAACTGGCTAACCGAAATCGAAAGCATGATGAAGCTCTCCATCCGCGCCCAGCTCGAGAAGGGCGTGAAGGACTTCACCACGATGGACCGAGAGACGTTCATTCTCAAGTCATCTGGGCAGGTGGCCATCGCGGTGAGCCAGATAATGTGGACCTACGAATGTGAGGCGACCTTGAAGGAACACGGCTCGCTCGCCCCGTACGCGCCGACGGCGATGAAGAACTTGATGGTGCTGGTGGAGACGGTGCGCAAGCCGCTGTCCAACCTGCAGCGGATGAACCTCAGCGGCCTCATCACGATTGAGGTGCACGCGCGCGATATTGTGGAGCAGCTCGCGAAGGAGGGTGTGGATAGCATCTTTGCCTTCGAGTGGGTCTCCCAACTCCGCAGCTACTGGGAGAACAACGACTACTTCCTGCGCCAGGTCGAGGCGCAGTTCCGCTACGGCGGCGAGTACTTGGGCAACACGACACGTCTGGTCATCACACCGCTCACGGATCGCATCTACTTGACGCTCACCGGTGCCATGCACATGTTTCTCGGCGGCGCGCCTGCCGGCCCTGCCGGCACAGGCAAGACGGAGACGGTGAAGGATCTGGCCAAGGCCGTCGCGAAACAGTGCGTCGTCTTCAACTGCCAGGAGGGTATGACGTTTGCGTCGATGGGCAAGTTCTTCAAGGGCCTGGCGCAGTCCGGTGCGTGGGCGTGCTTCGATGAGTTCAACCGTATCGACGTGGAGGTGCTCTCCGTCGTGGCGCAGCAGGTCTCCTCTCTGCAGGAGGCGGCGCGCTCCCGCCAATACCGCATTCCGTTCGAGGGCACCGAAATCGTCGTCGATCCGTCTTACTCCGTCTTCATCACCATGAACCCCGGTTACGCGGGCCGTACGGAGCTGCCGGACAACTTGAAGGTGCTGTTCCGCCCCGTCGCGTGCATGGTGCCTGACTACGCCATGATTGCCGAAATTCGTCTCTTCTCGTTCGGTTACGCCGAGTCGCGTAAGCTGGCGCAAAAGATGGTGGCCACCTTCCGTCTCAGCTCCGAGCAGCTCTCCTCCCAGGACCACTACGACTTTGGTATGCGTGCCGTCAACACCGTCATTTCGGCGGCTGGTCTGATGAAGCGCGAGCACCCCGAGGAGGCGGAGGACGTGCTGCTGCTGCGTGCGCTGCGCGACTCCAACGCCCCCAAGTTCCTCGATGAGGATCTGCTGCTCTTCGACGGTATCATCTCCGATCTCTTCCCCGGCTTGCAGCTTTCGCCGTCCGACTACGGCGACTTTGTCGTCGTACTGCGCGAAACCGCCGCCGAGATGAATTTGCAGCCAACGACCATGTTCATCAAGAAATGCGTCGAACTCTACGAGATGAGTGTGCTGCGCCATGGTCAGATGTCCGTTGGCCCGACGATGGGCGGCAAGACGAGCGCCACGCGCGTGCTGCAGGCGACCATGACGAAAATGCGCACCGAGAAGCAGAACGAGCGCTTCTCTGTGGTCAAGACGTACAACTTGAACCCCAAGTCCATCACCATGGCGCAGCTGTACGGTGGTTTTGATGATGCGACGGGCGAGTGGCGTGAGGGTTTGGTGGGCGAGTTGTTCCGCACGGCTGCCCGTGACACGACGGAGGCCCGCCACTGGATTGTCTTCGACGGCCCCGTCGATGCCCTCTGGATTGAGTCCATGAACACCGTGCTTGACGATAACAAGAAGCTGTGTCTCATTTCTGGTGAGATTATCGCCATGACGCCGTACATGGGTTGCTGGTTCGAGGTGGAGGACCTCGCGGTCGCCTCGCCCGCCACTGTGTCGCGTGCGGGTATGATCTACTTCTTGCCCGACACCTGCATCGGCGTGTCCAACTTTATCAAGAGCTGGCAGATGTATGACCTTCCCTCGACGATGGACCCCTACAAGGAAAGCCTGCAGGAGCTCTGCGACCGCTTGTTCCCGTCGCTGATCCAGTTTGTACAGACACAGGTGACCGAGTACTCACCCTCCGTGTGGCCGAACCTCGTGACCTCGTGCTTCAAAATTTTCTCCTGCTTCATGGAGCCCTACACCCCTACGCGGACGTACGATGTGCCGCCAGAGGCGCTCGACCTGCTGCGCGAGAACTACTTGCACATTCTTGTCTTCTCGATTGTCTGGTCGTTTGGTGTGACTGGCGATCGTGCGAGCCGCCAGAAGTTCGACAAGTTTTTGCGCGACGAGCTGCGCCTGCGAGGTGTGAATATTGAGCTGCCCGTAATCGGCTGCCTGCTCGACTACCAGTTCATCCCCGAGGAGCGCACCTGGGTCTCGTGGACGGAGCACCTGCCACCGTTTTCGGAGCGTGTGACGACGGCGAACATGGCCGACATCATCGTGCCCACCGCGGATGTGGTGCGCTACAAGTTCATTAACAAGCTGCTGCTGTCCAACTCGTACCACACCCTCTGCTGCGGTCCCACCGGCACAGGCAAGAGTGTGCTGCTGGAGCAGCTGCTCATGAACGAGATGCCGAAAGAGTTCACGCCCATCTTCTTCACCTTCTCTGCCCGCACGAGTGCGAATCAGACACAGGACCTTATCTTTTCCAAGCTCGAGGTGCGCCGACGTGCCACACCACAGATCTGGGGTGCACCGCTGAACAAGAAGTTTGTCGTCAAGATCGATGATATGAACATGCCCATGAAGGAGCAGTACGGCGCCCAGCCGCCCATCGAGATTCTGCGCCAGTTTATGGACTACAGTGGCTGGTACGACCGCAAGACGCGCGAGTTCTTCAACATTGTGGATGTCATTTACGTGGCTGCCATGGGCCCGCCCGGCGGTGGCCGCAACCAAGTGAGCAACCGCTTCCTCCGCCACTTCAACCAGATCGCCTTCCCCGAGATCGACGACGAGAACATGAAGCGCATTTACACATCGCTGCTCGACAGCTACTTCAGTGCCTTCCCAGAGGATATCCGCGCCAAGGTGGCCACCCTTGTGACCGCCTCCATCGAAGTGTTCAACACGGTGTCCAAGGAGCTCCGCCCGACGCCCGCCCGTCCGCACTACCTCTTCAATCTCCGCGACCTGTCCAAGGTGATGGGCGGTGTCATTTACGCGAAGCCCAAGACCATCACGTCTGTCAACGCCCTCGCGCGGCTGTGGATTCATGAAGAGAAGCGTACCTTTGCAGACCGTCTTGTCAGCGCCAAGGACAGCGAGTGGTTTGACGCGCTGTTGCAGAAGCAGATCACGAAGCAATTCAAGCTGCCGTACGAGGAAGTCATGCCACCCAAGGACGAGGACAGCCCTTGCAAGGAGCTCCTGTTTTGCGACTTTGTGGGGCCCAAGACGGACCAACGCACCTACGCTGAGGTCACCGACTTCAACGCCCTCGTCGAGACGCTGGAGAAGCAAATTGAGGAGTACAATGCGCAGTCGACGACCAACCACTTGAACCTTGTCATGTTCGCGGATGCCGTGCAGCACGTGTGCCGCATCTCCCGCGTGCTCGGCAAGCCCAATGGGCATGTGCTGCTCTTGGGCGTCGGTGGCTCTGGCCGTCAGTCGCTGTCGCGGCTCGCTGCGCATCTGGCGGACCTGGAGCTCAGGCAAGTGGAGATTTCCAAGGGGTACACGATGAGTGCGTGGCGCGAGGACATCAAATCTGTGCTGCGCCTCGTCGCCTTCAAGAATAAGCAGGTGCTGTTTCTCTTTACGGACACCCAGATCGTGTTTGAGTCGATGCTGGAGGATGTGAACAACTTGCTGAACTCGGGTGAGGTGCCAAACCTGTTCCTCGGCCCCGAGTTCGACGACTTGCTCAACGCGATGAAGCCCATCTGCATATCTGAAAACATTCCACTCGACAAGGTGAGCGTGTTCAGCCGCTTTGTGCGCGGCTGCCGCATCAACCTGCACATCTCGCTCTGCATGTCGCCCTTGGGCGAAGTGTTTCGCAGCCGTCTTCGCATGTTTCCATCGCTGGTGAACTGCTGCACGATCGATTGGTTCTCCGCGTGGCCGCACCAGGCGCTGCGCAGTGTGGCCAAGCAGAACTTTTCCGACTTTGACCTGCTGACCAACGCCGAGGAAATTGAGGCGTGCACGGAGGTGTGCGTCGATATGCATCTGTCCGTGGAGGAAGTCTCGAAGCGCTTCTTGGAGGAGTGCCACCGCTACAACTATGTGACCCCCACGTCGTTCCTGGAGCTGCTCCGCACGTTCCGTGAGCTGCTCACGGAGCAGACGACGGCGAGCAACCAGACGAAGAACCGTCTGCAGAATGGTCTCACCAAGCTGAAGGAGACGGAGGACGCCGTCGCCGGCCTGCAGCAGACGCTGGCTGAGAACCAGCCCATCTTGCTGGAGAAGAACGAGTCCATCAAGAAGCTTGTGGCCGAGATGGAGGTGCAGACCAAGTCCGCGGAGGAGACCAAGAAGGAAGCGGAAAAGGAGCAGGCGGCGGTGGCGGCGAAGCAGGCGGAGTGTGCTGGTATCGAGTCGGAGGCCCAGGAACAGCTGGCGGAGGCGTTGCCGGAGCTCGACCGCGCCCTCGAAAGCTTGAAGAACCTCAAGTCTTCTCAGATTACGGAAGTGTCAGGCTACAAGGCGCCAACGCCCGGTGTCATCATGACGATGCAGGGTATCTGCATTCTGTTCCAGATTAAGCCCATGATGAAGGCAGCCAACCCGATGGAGGAGAAGAAGCCCGACTACTGGAGCACGGCGCGCGAGCAGCTGCTGAGCAACCCCAACCAGCTCTTGCAGAAACTGTTTAACTTTGATAAGGAGCACATCCCGGAGAAGCTCATTCAGCAGGTGATGCCACTGGTCTCGTCAGAGGACTTCACGCCGAAGCGTATTGCCGGTGCCAGTCAAGCCTGTGCGGCCATGTGTCAGTGGACGCATGCCATGGTGCGCTTTCACCAGGTGAACAAGAAGGTGGAGCCGCTGCGCGAGCGTCTTGCCGTCGCACAGGAGGCGAATCAGGAGGCGCAGACCAAGCTACAGGCCGCCGAGGCGCGCCTTGACCAGGTCGCCCGCTCGTTGGAGGAGATGCAGCGCAGCAAGGAGAACGCCGAAGCCGAGATGAAGGAGCTGGACGCGACCGTGAAGAGCACCGAGCTCAAGCTGGAGCGCGCCGCCATGCTCATCGACGGCCTTGCCGGGGAGAAAAAGAACTGGATCAAGACCATCGAGGACATCACCGAGAAGCTCAAGTTTGTGACAGGCGACATGCTTGTCGCGGCAGGCCAGGTGGCCTACTGCGGCCCCTTCATCGTGTCGTACCGCAAGGACTTGTTGGAGAAGTGGAAGGAGGCACTGAACAACCGCTCCATGCTGCACAGCGACCAGCTCTCCGTGTTTTACTCGCTACAGGACCCGGTGCAGACGCGCGAGTGGGGCATCAACGGCCTCCCGCAAGATCTCCTCTCGGTTGAAAACGCCCTCTTCCTCACCAACGCGCGTCGCTGGCCGCTCATGATCGATCCGCAGACGCAGGCGAACAAGTGGATCAAGCAGACGTACAAGGACTCGCTGGAGGTGCTCAAGCCGAGCCAGCGCGATCTGGTCAAGCGCATCGAGTATTGCATCCGTGCCGGACGGTCCGTGCTGCTCGAGAACGTTTCGGAGGAGATCGACGCCAGTCTCAACCCGCTGTTGGGCCGTCAGACCTTCTTCCAAGGCGGCACCGAGATGATTCGCATCTCCGACACGGCCATCCCGTGGAACGACAAGTTCAAGTTCTTCATGACGACGAAGCTGCCGAACCCGCACTACACCCCGGAAGTGATGGTGCGCGTGACGCTGCTGAACTTTTTCATCACCCCGCAAGGCTTGGAGGATCAGCTGCTCAGCGTCGTGGTCGGCCAGGAGCGGAAGGAGCTCGAAACGCGGCGCAGCGACCTCATCCAGAAGAACGCGGCCATGAAGGCCGACTTGGCGAACATCCAGAAGACCATTCTCAAGAAGCTGGAGGAAGTGAAGGGTGACGTGCTCGACGATGTGGAGCTCATTGCGTACCTGAACGAGTCCAAGGAGAAGACGATTGAGATCACGACCAAGGTCGCGGAGGCTGAGGAGGCTGAGAAGGAGATCAACGCGACCCGTGAGGAGTACCGCCCAGTGGCGCGCCACGCCGCATGCCTGTACTTCTGCTGCTCCACGTTGTCGAACGTGGACCCCATGTATCAGTACTCCCTCCAATGGTTTGTCCAGCTCTTCATTGCCGGCATTGACCAGTCTGCCCGCTCCGATGAGCTCGAGCAGCGTCTGAAGAATCTCAGCGAGTACTTCACCTACAGCTTCTACCAAAATGTGAGCCGCTCGCTCTTCGAAAAGCACAAGCTCATGTTCTCCTTCTTCCTCTGCATCCGCATTCTGCAGCAGGACGACAAGGTCAACGAGGCGGAGTTTCGATTTTTGTTGCAAGGACCAACCATGTCAGAGAAGGCGACAGACAATCCCGACCCGTCGTGGATCGACGCGTCCACGTGGAGCGACCTTTGCTACTTGGCCAAGCACTTCACCTGCTTCCACGGCTTCATTGAGCACTTCAAGGCGAACCTCAAGACGTATCAAGAGCTGTTCATGAGCTCCAACGCCCACAAGCAGCCGCTCCCAGATGGCTGGATGGAGAAGCTCACGCCGATGCAGCACATGCTGTTCCTGCGCTGCCTGCGCCCCGACAAGCTGATGGAGGCCGTGCAGGCCTACGTGTCGGAGCAGATGGGCGAGCAGTTCATCCGCCCGCCGCAGTTCGACTTGCTCACGTCGTACAAGGACGCGACGGCGACGACGCCGCTCATCTTCATTCTGTCTCAAGGTGCTGACCCGTACGAGGACTGGAAGAAGTTTGCCGAGACGCAGCACATGAGCAAGAAGCTGTACGATATTTCGCTCGGACAAGGTCAGGGCCCGCGTGCGGAGCGTATGCTGCAAGAAGCGATGGAGAATGGCGCGTGGGTGCTGCTGCAGAACTGCCACTTGGCGACGTCGTGGATGCCGAGCCTGGAGCGCGTGGTGGAGTCCATGACGTCCGCCGTGCACCCCAACTTCCGCCTCTGGCTCACGTCGATGCCGAGCCCGCGCTTCCCTGTCTCGGTGCTGCAGAACGGTGTCAAGATGACGAACGAGCCGCCCAAGGGCATGCAGGCCAATGTCACACGGTCTTTGCTCAGCTACTCCAACGACTACCTCGAAACCTGCAAGAAGACGGACACCTTCAAGAAACTCTTCTTCTCCTTCACCTTCTTCCACGCCCTTATCCAGGAGCGCCGCAAGTTTGGCGCGCTCGGCTGGAACATCTCGTACGAGTACACCTCGGGCGATCTTGGCTGCTGCGTGGACCAGGTGAAGATGTTCCTGGACAAGTACGACGAGGTGCCCTACAAGGTAATCCGCGAACTGAGCGGCAACATCCACTACGGCGGCCGTGTCACGGATGATTGGGATCGTCGGACACTGAACACCTTGTTGGAGTCGTTCGTGTGCCCCGAGGTGATGAAGGACGGCTACTGCTTCACGTCGCTCGACACGTACCAGTCGATCCCGGCCACGAACCAGCAAGGCTACCTCGAGTACGTGTCCCAATGGCCGATGAACACGCACCCGGAGACGTTCGGTCTGCACGAGAACGCCGACATCACCTGCGCCCGTGGCGAGACCTTCGACACCCTCGAGGCGGTCGTCAAGCTGCAAGGAGAGGCGTCTGCCACGTCGTCGAGCGGCAAGTCGGCGGATGAGGTGGTCGCGGAACTGGCGGCGAGCATTCAGAGCCGCGTGTCCCAGCCCTTCGACATTGAGAAGTTCCGCAAGAAGTATCCCACGCGCTACGAGGACTCGATGAACACCGTGCTTGTGCAGGAGGCGATCCGCTTCAACAAACTGGTGTCGGCGCTGCACCTGTCGTTGGAGAACCTGCCGCTGGCGATCAAGGGGGAGGTCGTGATGAGCAAGGACCTGGAGGAGGTGTACCGCTCCCTCGTAAACAACCAGGTGCCTGCCGTGTGGGCCGACCGCGCCTACCCCAGTCTGAAGACGCTCGCCGCGTGGGTGGACGACCTGCGCCAGCGCCTCGACATGATACAGTCCTGGTACGACAATGGGCACCCCAAGACATACTGGATTTCGGGCTTCTTCTTCCCCCAGGCCTTCCTCACCGGCATTCTGCAAAACTACGCGCGTAAGAAGCAAATTTCGATTGACACCATCAGCTACGATTTTGAGTGGCTCAACACGGACCCGGCGACGGTCACGACCGGCGCGGAGGAGGGCTGCTATATTTACGGCATGTACATCGAAGGCGCGCGCGTAGACCCGACGACGCTCAAGTTGGCCGAGTCCAAACCGAA
Organism: Strigomonas galati; assembly: GCA_000482125.1. NCBI lineage: Eukaryota > Euglenozoa > Kinetoplastea > Trypanosomatida > Trypanosomatidae > Strigomonas > Strigomonas galati. The sequence continues at coordinate 13,238 of AUXN01000309.1, forward strand.
GGTGCTCTTCGAGAAGACACCCCTGCTGTGGCTGCGACCTGTCATCAATCGCGTGAAGCCGACCAGCGGTGTGTACGAGTGTCCTCTGTACAAGACGCTGCAGCGTGCGGGTACGTTGAGTACCACTGGCCACTCGACCAACTACGTGCTGACGGTGGAGGTGCCGACAAATGAGGATGCCAAGCATTGGATCCGCCGCGGCGTTGCCATGATTTGCGCCCTTAACAACTAGAGAGAACACACACACACACACACACACATCCGAACAGACCTTTTTATTTTCTCTTTCTTTTTTTTTCTTTTTAGAACTGTTGATATATATATTTTTTCCAGCTACGTTTGTTTTCTTGTTGTTGGCGATTTTCCAAATATATATATATATATAAAAGTGCCCACACTTATCTATGTATTTTTTTTGCACTTTAAAACACACACATTAAACCCATGTACACCTATTTACCATGTAAATAAACTATATTCAATTAAAAAAA
>AUXN01000310.1:0-13724 GCA_000482125.1 Strigomonas galati
ATTCATTCTGATCACGCGATTGAAACACATCCAAATCCAACTTCGGAACTTAGCAAATTGCACCTTTACCCTGTCATGATAAAGCACGCACGACCGTCACAGATTGTGAAAAACCCACATGGAAAACAGGAAAACCACAACACAAAACAACAGAAAAAAAAAAGAACGGAATTTTCACTTTCCACAACCATTCCCATTCAATTACTAAAGACTAAAACAATAATCGTGCTACAAACACGAAAAAAAAAGAAGGTACGAAAGTGGAACGGGCTCAAGAGTTATTGCCGGAGCTTTAAAAAAAAGGTTGAGGGATACGGCACCCAGGGTTCCCGAGTCATCACTGACCCCAGTACTAACTAGGCCTGTAGCTGCTTAACTTCACAAATCGGACGGGATATGGTGTACTCAGCTAAGTATGGTCGTATCCATTAGCCTGTCAGAGGAAAATGCTGGCCGAATCGAGCCCTCGATTGAGCCAACTGAGAGAAGTAAAATTCTGAGACACGCCTCGTCCCTTTTCTAAGGAAAAAGGAGAGCAAACGCCTTACCCCCGCCTCATCTGGGCACCAGAAAAGACAAAGGGGCCCCATAGCCCTCCCTCTCAGAACAGGGGCACGCCTACTCAACACACCATTGTCACAAACAAGGGTCGTTAAATACCCACCCACCTTTCCTTAGAATGACAACCACTCAAACACAAGCAGCTGTTAAAAAGGGGCTTTTGGTACCTCTTTTTTTTTGGAGCCCACCTAAAAAAAAGGAATTGATGGAGGGGCAAAAGAAATAAGAATAACGCAAAGAAAGTCCTGTTCTTAACAGAGCAGCGTATCTATAAGGACGAAAATTAATAATTATTTCTCCGTTGTTTACAAAATTTATTCGCGTGTGGAAATTAATGATATGATCACACCCACCCCGAATGATATGTATTGGGCCCCCCCCCTTTTAGTTCTTATTTCTCGCCGCACNCGGAAAATAAAACGCACAGCCCCTGCTTTAAACAGAACGGCACGGACCCTGTTTTGCTCCTCGGCTGTGTGTTTAAAAGAACTTTATGCTGGATGCATCGCCCCTCACCCCTGATCATTAACGGGAATTGAATGGAAATCGGCCCCTTTCATTTCTGCGCATAATGCTTTTTCTTGTGAGGGAAACTGTTAGGGGTGATGTTCTTCTTTTTTTGTGTGGGCGCGGTAGCTTACCACTGCACTAATGGGTAAAAGAAAGAAGAGCCATGAATCTGGGGATGTCTTTGAAGTGTTTGTTGCAACTGGTTGGGGCTCAGAAGTTTATTTTGGAGCCTGCGTAAAGAAGAGAGCTGACGGAGGAGCAAAAGAAATAACAATAACGCAGAGAACGCCCTACTCTCGACAGCGAAGTGTGTATGAATGATCAGGAATAATTAATTGCTTTTCCCTCTTTTTCTTTACCACAAAAAGAACTTCTTTCATTATTTTTCTTTAAGAAAAAATCCACCTACTCCCTGCTACGACGGAGGTCATAGGATGTCGAAAGGGGAGGAGACCTCTTTCTTGCATACCGCATGACGTACAAATTTAACATAAAATAATGTATGATAAATTGTCCAAGTTAAACATCTGATAAACAAAGTAAATAGTTATTTGTGGGTTGTTTAAGTACTCCTTCACACACGGAAATCTATAATGTGGTCACAGTCATGGGGATGATATTCATTTTGCTCTCTCCTGGAATTCCTATTTTTTGTTCATCCTCAGAATCTTGAATCAAGAAAATGGGCGACCCCCGCCCATGATGACCCACGCATAGGGGAAAACTCTTGAGTGAATTAGAAATTAAAAAAATTTGAACCCTTTGCAACCACTCAGACCCCAAGAGCCCCACACGAGGCCAAAAGGAAACACCAAAAGAATGCGTACTCCTCATTCATCCGAGAAAAGGTGGAATCTCGATTATCCAAACATTAGAATCGCATCACTCGATTGTTTCATGGACATTGGAATGTCATAGCCTAGCAACCTGACAGAGCAAGAGGGTGGTGTGCACGGGAAACCGTCGCATTCTGGTTTCGTGTATTTTAAATCCATCGCTTTGAGAACCATCGGCTTTCAAATCCAAATCCAGCGTAGTGAGCATAACAAAAGGGCTACTGTCTCACCAAACGGATCCGTGGCGCCCCTTTGCATGAACATGAAAGCTGATATGTCGGAAGCCCCATGTTCTCGTCATGCCTTTCTAATTTCCCTACTTCCATCGAAAGGAGCTCCTATAATTAGAGGCGAGAAAAAGCAAAAAGGTTAAGAACTCATACATATGATTGGCTTGCTTTTATTACGCTGCGGTTTTGTTCTTTGTCCAGACAAGAAACGCAACTCGTGCCACCAGCATCTCCAAATGCCCAGGGCTGTTGGGACACTTAGCAAAACTTCACGTCGTTTTGTTAGGAAAGTAAAGGTCAAGCTTCTTTGGTACAACCGCTGTCCTCAATTACAAAAGAGGGCAAAGGAAAACGTGGGATTACATTTACTCTCGAAAACTAAAAAAAAACAATATAGAACATCAATCGTCAACGCCATCATTCGTGTAAATGAGAGAATAATATAACAAACAGCCACCAATTATCAGAAACAATGCATCCTTAATGAAAAGCGATCCCACACCACATCATTTGCAAAAAGAACCTTCACACACACCGTAACCGCGCACACTTCTATAATTTACTTCATGTCATATGGTGTCGTGTCTTTTTCTTTTCTTGTTTACACGCCTACAACGAACGCAAGCCAGTTCCTTGTTACGGAAAGTATTTCCACGCCACCATCCCCAAGCCCCTTTCACCACAGGTCACACAACAGAAAATTATGGATCGCAACATGTGCCTTGTGGAAACGGCTTTCGCTCTTATTACACAGACAAAATATTTGTGGCGAATGCTTGCGCATCACAAAAGGGCCTCTGGTTTCCAATCCATCGCTTAATCAAATAGCAAAAGAGCTGATGATAGCGCAACCGTGCGAGGTTTTCAAAGGGCACGCGAATTTCTTTTGCTTTTCCGATGACGTAGGGGAACCACACGTAGCGTATTCCAGAACCTCTTTATTCACAGCCCATGGGGCAGTAAACTTTGGATCACAACAATTCCATTCAGCAAATAGTATTCGCTTGCTTTTTTATACAAATAAATCCAGCGGCATGTGGGTGTTTCACAAAAGGGGCGGTTCGTTTCCAACCGCTGCTTAATTTATTAGCAAAGGAGCGGAATGACGGCGAAACCTCCAAAGGGCGCACGGAATCGGCGTGGCGCCCCTAATGGGGTGGGGAAATCACATACGGCATAAAGGAAATAAAAACACTTTATGACGTGATGCATGTTAAAAGTGGAGTTGGTCTATCAAAACTGTTATTTAATTGTTTCTGCTTTTTGATTTTTCAATATTCCTTGGTACATAGGTGTTTAATTGTGAAGGGTGCGTGGGTTAAACAATTCCTCATTTTGGCAGGATGAGTTAGGAACAGTTGGGCCCGTTTGTTTACCCTCTTGCACTTCGAAAAGGCACAGAATATATGTTGGAAATATTTGCGCATGATTTAAACAACCGTTGTGTTGAGGATTGCAGATAACACGTTGCACCACAATGTGAATTTATTTAAACGAAAACAACCAGTTTTAACAACTATTCGAAAGAAACAAGTGCACATGGGACACTGCTTTGATGTGGGGTGAGAATTCTTCATTCTTGCGCAGACTTAGCAAACAAGAAAAGCGGAGATGCTTTTGGTGCGCTGTGTGCAAGGAAAAAACAAATCGCGCGCCCCTTTCGCCACCATGTTTTTTTTTGCATTTCCAATTTGCGTTTAACTCCTACGCATTTCTTTCTAATGATCGTGAATGGGGCGTTTTTGGCTCACATGCGCAGCATATAACGTTGCATTGGAAACTGTTGCGGATAATGATGTTCGGATGTGTATTCGAACTCAATCTGCGGATCACAAGAGTAACAATGTGTTTGATGTTGATAAGGTGTTTGCTTTTGATGTTTGCTACCACTCAAATAGCCCCTTTTTACACAGATGTTTGATATCAGAATCTTACTTGACAGTTCAAGGACAAAGGGGCGCAAACACCCCAAGCATCTAAACAAACCGTTCCAGCATTTAGAAATGTAAGTCTGCAGAAACTCTTCCCTCAGAGCTAGGTTTATGCAAGATTTAATTCCGAGCAGGGGCGCTGTGTAATGATTTAGTGGACTTCTTTGCTTTCGCATTCGTTTTGAAAGTGGTTGTTGCTTTTGCTATCGTAAACTTTTTTTCTTGCGGACCTGGAAAGAAAGTTAAAGGGGCTCGAAGTTCATCGGATTTTAACGCCAAGGGAATTTAATACGAGGCTTCTGTGTAAGCGAAACACTTTCTCAACCAGGCGCAAAAATTGTCGTTGAGAGAAGACGCAGCCCCTTTGCTCGAATTTTCTATTATCTTCCTGGGCATTTGATTGCTTGCTTGCTTTTTTTTTTTTACTGAAAGAAGACATGATAGGAATGACGATCTCTAAAATTATTGTTTATGGCGGGCGGGCGTTGTGGTTTAGGCAGTGGGGCTCTTAAAAAAAACCAACGACAGCCCCTTTGGAGCGCTTGGTGAGCTGCCGTTCTCCTCAAGTGGTCCTCGCAGTGTTTTCATGTGGAAAAGGGGCTCTATTTACGCCCTTGGCACTGAGAGGATGGTGTAGTACAGTTGCTGTATTATAGAAAACAGTTGAATGCTTCCTGCTCTTTTCACTGGCTCTATAGCAAAAGCTGCAGCCGTACGCATCGTGGGAGGTGGGGCTTATGCTCTACAATAGGATATGGGCCCTGCCCCCTTCGCTCAGCATTCAGGGACCCAGGCACGTTCCGCTGACATGCAAGGATATGAAAGACCTTCCTTCGTCCTCTATCGCGCAGCCCCTTTCACAAACTCTACCCACCTCACCACTTAAATTGCTAATATTTCTAAGAGAAAAAGAGAAGAAGGAGAAAAAAAATGAGCACAAGGAATGAGGTGGATGAATGTTGTTTCATTATAGGCAAAACCAGGGATCAGATCGAAAATAAATATGAAGAGAGATGTTTTTTTGTTTTTTATTTACAAATCGCCTTTCACATGACGGACGAAAGGGCTGCCATGTAAGTCTCATTGTTGCACTCGCGCAACCACTTGAGGAGGACCGTATTGAAGAGGAGCATATTCTTCTGGCCCTCGAAGCGCTCTGTGAAAAAGTGCGTGTGAACCGAACGCAACGGCTCGTTTAAATAACGGAGTTCTGCTACGCCACTATCATTGCGGCTGATGGAAAAACGGGACGCCTCTTGCGTCATGTCGCCGCAGCTTGGCTGCGTAAGACGCCAATATCCATAATTGTGTTGCGGCGGTAGTTCCATAAACGTACCGCTCTTCTCCTTGTAATGCTCCGCGACTGATTCTAATGACGCTTGGTCAAAGTAGCGAGATTGCATGGTCGCCTGTCGCCAAACGAACAGCGAATAGGGGTCGGATGTGACGACGTAGCCGCCGTTGTACTCGCCAAACAAAAGCGCATCTTCAGCGCGGATGTGATGCGGTGAAAGTGCGAGCTGCGTTGTTGACTGGAGTTCTGGAAGTTTACCAAGAAAAGCCACATCACAATCCATGAAGGCAACCGTGGGATTCTGCTCGGTGTTGTCGCCGTACAGCTTGAAGGCGTGCTCCATCAGGTTCGCCTTCTCCATCATCATGTCTGCGTGGCGTGTCGGGAACCAAACGCCCTTCTCCGCTTCCATCCGTTTGCGGTCGATCGGTCCGTAGGCGTCGAGACAAGGAACCCACGTGATTGCCTTGTCATTTTCTAGAAAGGGGCTCAACAAGGACGACGACGTCTCGGTGCGAAAGAAACGCGGCGGGTCCAACAGACTCGTAGTGCAACCAACCACGAGTGGCGTGTGCGGATGAAAGACACGAAGTGAAGTGAGAAACAAACACAACTCCTTCACGCACTCGACGGTGCCCATCGTGCACACCACATCCACAATTTTCTTCATATACGCACAAAATATACAAATCTAAATAAAAAGAACAGAAGGAGGGAGAGAAGAAGCGATGCAAGAGATACATACCATTTTTTTCTTTTTTCTACGTCATGTGTCTCCTCGTAAGTTAATTTATTCTTTCTCCCATCCAAGCAACAGTTTGTGTTTCCTTTTCATGCACGTGTCAGCAGTGTTTCAACCGATCCATCCCTCATTATTTTTTGAACGGCAAAGTGGACGTCGCGACTCGTGATGGTGATGCGACTCACAGACGGAGGAAAGTACGCAGCAGCACCACCGTTACCAGTCTTCCGTTGGAGGAAGCGGCGGACTCGTTCTTTATAGTACTGGGCTCTTCCTTCTTTTGGTCCACCTGTAAACGACGGGCAAAGCGTTTTCGCAACACCGTCCACTCATTCTCTGGTTCCTCCTCCTCTTCAGGCTTCTTCGTTTTTTCATCCTCCACATCGCCAAACCTCGGTTCAGGTTTGCTGGCGAGAAAGCACCAGGTGCTCCAGAGCGCACGGTAAGCCGCCCGTATGTCGCCCAACGGCCTCACCGTCTCCGTCTCAAAGCCAAAAGAGGGCAGATCAATGAAAAGAGGTGACACCTCTTCACTGTCCTTCTTGTCGTTTCGTTCGCGCTTCTTCTTCTTCTCCGTCTGGCTTTGCGTCTGACTCGCGCCTTGGCTGAGTCGCGTCTTTTCCGCAAGCTGCAACGACAGCTTCGTTTTCTGTGCGGTTTGCTTTTGGCGCTTGGCGGCCTGGTCCTCCAGACCTTGTGCAAGCTGCAGCCGGTACACCGCCGCCTTACCCGCCTCGGAGAGGATGCGCACACACAGCGACGAGAGGAACGCAGCTTTGGCTCGTTTCCCGTCCACGTTCTCCTCTTCCTCCTGCGATGGCGCGTGACGTGTGTATTCGTTGAAAAGATAATCTGCAAAACGCTGCACCACGGCAAGAATGTGCTCCTGCGCCTCCTCTGTACCAGCCTGTTGCTCCACTGCACTCAGGTAGCGCTGCGCGACACTGTCGACCTTGTGCTTCTTCTGTTTGGGTGACGTCGTCGTTTCCTTGTCCGGCAGATCAAAAAAGAAGGCAGGCGGCCGCTGGTACAGGCGGTCTTTTTCCTCGGTTGTCTGCAGCGCCGAAAGGGGGAAGAGGTCTGGTGTCTGCTGCTCCTCTGCCATCTCGCTGTAGACTTGGTACGGGTGTGTTCGGCAGTAAGCCTCCATGTACTGGATATTCTCCACGACGTTGGCGTTCGTTTCTGGACTGTTCAAGAAGGCATCTCGCTCTTCTGACGTTTTGGCAAGCCACCACTGGATAAAGGTTGCTGGTGGTGGAGGTGTAGTCATCGCTTTCTAAAATGCATTCACTAAAAACAACAAATAACAAATAATGCGCTACGCAATCTACGAGTTAAAGTATCTAAAAAACAAAAAGAAAAAGAAAATGATGTAAAGAGAAGGCAGATTATTATTATATACATTTTTTCTTTATTCATTTTCTTGCTTCTTTTGGATACTAAATACACAGCTGCACAAATTAAACACGAATATCATTTCATTTTTTTTTTTTAGGTTTATAAATGTTTAAATAGAAGTAGTTAGGACTCTATGTATCAACTCCTTCTCGCCTTCTTACACAGACAGACAGACACACTCACACACGCACAAGCCTGCACACGCATAAAAAAAAGTAGCGTTTTCTTTTTTCATGCGCGGAGGCTTTTTTAAACGAGGACGCCGCCCGCTGCCGCACCCTTGGCGTCGCCTGCCTTCGCGAGAGCAGCGGCGCCGCCCTGCTGCGGGCCGGTGCGGAGCCCATTCGTGGACACAAAGGTCTCAATCTGCTCCTCCTTCTTCTTGAGCATGTTGTTCAGCTCATCCAGCATGGCGCGGATGTTCTTGGTGTTGTCCTGCAGCTCCGGCAGCACATCGCCCACCGTGCGCTCTATCAGGGCGCCACCTACGAGACGGTGGCAGCTGCGGCTGCTATCCAGCTTCGAGAGCTCATCCACGACGAGCTGGTGCTCGTGCACCTCGCCCTCCATCTCGGTGATGCGCGAGAGGAGCATGTTCTGCTCCTGGCGCAGACGGTTGTAGTGCTCTACGACTTGCTCCCGGCTAAGCTCCTGCTTCGGCGGCTGCTCGGTCGTCGTCGTCGTCGTCACTGGCGCAGACATGATGCTGAGTTAAAGGTTATAGATTATGATTTTTCTTTTGTAAAACAAAAAGAGAGAAGAGAAAAGGGGAAGGGAAAGAAAGATGTTACTGAAAAAAAAAACATTTACTGTCGGTATAGAATTCACAATCGTAGCTGATTTACACACACAAGAAAAAAAAAAAGAAGAAAATAAGAAGTTGGATATGAGAATTAGTTAATCGTTCTTAATTATAGTACAGATTAGTGCAGGGAAAAAAAAACATTTAAACTTTTTATTTTTTGTTTTTACTTCACGCGGTTTTTCACCGCACGCTCCAAACGATCAATGCGCTTCTCATTGGCCAACATCTTCTCGTTCGCCAAGTCCAACAAATTCCACAAGTAGAGCCGATTAGGGTTTGTCGCTGCTGCCGCCGCGCCATCACCGCCTGTGACTACCACCGCACGCTGCATATAATTATGGCCGTTCATCACCAACGGAATTTCCATCCCCAACCCAGTGGTGCAGCGAATACCGCACATGATCTTCTTTCCAGGCGGCGTGACGCCGCTGTTGCGGTATCCGCCCTCCGTCGCCGCCGCCGTCAGCAGCTCCTTCGAGGCCGCCATCGTGCGGCACTCGACGTGCATGACGAAGGGCTCCATTTTCAAGCAGACGGTGCCGCGTGACGGCAGCGAGAAGAGCGGGCTGGCCTCGTCCGCAGCAGCGGGCGCACGAGCGAGCGGCCCCTCGACCTCACCAGAGAAGGCGCCAACGCGCATGACGCTGCCCTCCTGTGCGTGCTGCGTTACCATCTCTTCACGCTCTACCTGCGTCTGCCGCGCGAGCCAGCGCATCACCTGCGCGTCGTCGAGGGCGGCCTCCTCCGGCGTCAACGCCTCGCCGCAGAGACCGAGGACGAGCGACTTCATCTCAGCGGCGGTGAGCGCGCCGTGCTTGACGAAGAGCCAGCCGAGGGCCTCTTGCGCCCCGCGCTTCATGCCGCGGCCGCGCGTAGAGGCAGACGTGATGCTGTCATTACCCACCATTACAGCAGTGCGGCTAGGTCCTTCTTCTCCTCCCTCATCCTCGCCACCGCAGCCAACCACCACCACCACTTTCAGTTTCGCTCATGCTATGGAAGAGGGCGATACGGCCGCTGCAGCTGCTCGTAGTGATGTAGTCGGGGCTGGCATTCAGCACTTCCATCACGGGCAGGCACTTCTTGTCCACAGATCCCTTGGGCGAGAGATCGCACGCGTTTTGTTGGAGGTTGTTTAAAATGTGTTGTTTGTGTTCAGAGAACTCCTTGTCGCGCTGTTTTTGGCGCTTCGGATCGTCAAAGAATTCCTTTTTGGGTTTGACGCTTGTATCATCCTCGGGATTCGTTTTTTTCTTTTTCTTACGAGGCGGCTTTACCTTCTTGGGCGGTGCAGCAGTCACTTCTGTCTGCACAGGTTGGCTAGTTTCAGGAGCTGCTGGTGCGTGCACAGCGTCGTCTTCGCCCGTGTTGGACATATATATATATATATTTTTTTTGTGTAATATACTTCCTTCCCTTCGTCATCCAAAGAAGAATTAGATAAGAGAGAAAAATTATGGTCATGATTCACCTTTTATTTTTTCATTCTTTTCTTTGATGGATAGTAATTATGTTTTTTTTTTTTAATTTATTTTTTGTTTTGGATCATGGCGTACGTATCATCATAAAAAAACAAAACAAAAAACAAAACAAAAAAACTTGTCATCCAGAGCACGAATATACAAATGGTTCGTTTGCTATTGTTGTTGTTGTTATCCAGTGCCTGCTTATACAAGTATACATATAAAAAAGAGAGTTAAGATAAAAATGTAAACTTACACTTATCCGATGCAATGAAAACGAAATGGCATGTCATTTGTATTTAGAAAAAATAGAAAATAAAAACAATAAAAGAAGGTAAGAGTGTTGCTATTAGAAAAAAAAAAAACAAAGAAAAAAAAATAAGCAAACTCAAACTGTTCAGACAAGAGGAAATAAAAATAAAAGAAAATAAAAGAGAATACATACATTTTTTCTTTGTGCTTTTAGTAAGGATACCCCTTCGACATGCGAAGGCTCTGCTGTGGCGATGCAGGCATTCGCATGGACGAATACGGTGTCGCGCCAAATGGCTGATGGCCCCATTCCATTCCTGCCATCCCTGTGCGGTCCATCACAATCGACATGGGCGGCGACGGCGGACGGCTGGGCACGGCATGATAGCCATTGAACCCCTGACTGTTGTTATATTGGTAGTTATAGTTGTTGTAGTTGCCTTGCGACCGCTGCAGCAGCGGCTGTTGTTGTTGTTGTTGTTGTTGTTGCGGCCCCTTCCACGTCGGACTGCCAAAACTTTCGTTGGTGGGCTCTGTGTAGTACGTGATGGCGGGCGGTGCCGCCGACATGGCCAGCTGCTGCTGTTGCTGCTGCATCTGTAGTTGCTGGATAGAGGCCATCAAAGACTGCATGATTTGGTTCCCTGCCATTGTCTTGTTCTCATCTTCATCAGCGTCCTCATCCGCATCCTTGCCGCCCTTCTTCTTCTTGTTCTTCTGGCGGCTGTCATTATCGTGGCTGCTGCTGCTGCTGCGACGGCGGTGGTGGTGGTGCTTCTTACTATTCCCGCAGCAGCCGCGGAAGCAGCAGAAGATAAACTTCCGAAAGCGAATGAGCACAACGAGGAGGGCGATGCAGCCAAGGACAAAACCGACGTTGGCCACGATCATCTTGACACACGTGCCGCCAAAGGCACAACTGAAGTTGAGGAAGCCGCAGGAGGAACACTTGGAGGAGCTGGCCCTGGAGGTGCTGCCGCCGGTGTTGGTCGATCCTCCGCCCTGCGTGCCGTTCGTGAAGTTCACCGGCGACACCTGAAACGAGATGTTGTACGTGTCGACGACGGACTCCTGCGAGTCTCGGAGTGTCACCATGCAGCTGGCGTTGCCGTCTTGATAGACATCCTGGGCATCGACTCTGAACTGAAATGACGCAGAGGCGCCGGCTGCGATAGAGGCGACTTGTGCTGCGATGGGAAAGATAGTATCACTGCACTTCACGCCGATGGTAAAGCGAGACACAATGCTGCCCGTGCTCTGCACCGTCACATAGAGGATGCCATCCGTCGTGCTCGCGGCCAGCACGTCCTTGTTGAGATAGCAAGACGTGATCTTCCCTGAGGCGACGGACACAATGTACTGCAGGTCGTCCGCGCTGAGCGTGAGCGTGATCATGGTCGCGGCCGGGCTTGTGATGGTGTAGGCAATGTAAGGTGAGATCTTCCCCGTCGTGTTGCTCGCAAACCTCTTCAGCGCAAAGTCACCGAGAGACGACGCCATGTAGGAGCCTTTGCCGCCGTTCGCGATGGAGGTCTGATCCGTGGTGCGGTAGTCCTCCAGCTGCGAGTTGAGGCAGCTGCCGGGCTCGAGGTTGCAGGCGTTGCCTTGCGACGCGAAGGCCTCGTAGGAGACGCCAATCTTGTTGCAATCGCGGCCGTCGAGCGTGACGAGGCTGGTGCTGATGATCATCCATTCGGAGACGCCCGCCTTCACGCGCGCGTCGGTGGAAGGCAGGACAGGGACAAAGAGCATCTTGGAGGTCAGGTCGAGTCCTTGTTCTGTCGTGCTGAAGTCACCAACGAGTCGTGCGAGGACACCGTAGGTGGTGGAGCTGTCACCGACCTGATCAGGGCTGAGCGACAGCACCGTCTGCTCCTGCAGCACGGAAGAGGAGTTGGTCGAGACGTTCACAGAGACGGAAATGTTAATGGTGTACCAAGTGCTGTACTTGCCGATCGTATAACCAGCATACCAGCGCGTGCCGAAGCGCAGGCAAGCAGCGGAAGTGTATGCACCAACGAGGTTGCAGGTGTTGGCGCGCGAAGAGGCGGGGCAGAGACCGAGCGAGGCACAAAAACTGCAGCTGCAGCAGAAACCTTGCGAGTACGGGATGAGTGTGTTGCCGTTGTAGGCCACGCCGCACGTCGCCTTGCTGGCAGAGAGCTCTGCACTGCACTGGTTGAGCAGCGTCCCAGAGATATCTTCCTCGTACGGCTTCGCGTTGTAGTTTTGAACGTAGTACACCGGGTAGCGGTACAGCACGGTGCTGCGGCTGACGGTCAGAACCACAGGCGAGAACTCGACCGTGGCACCACTCTGCGTCGCGTCGGTGGCCGTCTTCACGTAGGCGATTTCCTCCGTCCCTGCCGCCTGGCCGCCGTCCACCGTCAGTGTCACGATCATTTTTTTCGAGCAAGCGATGGGCTCATCCCCAGTGTTGGTGCAGCGTTGGATGTTGGAGGACGCGATAAGGGTTGCCTCGACCAGAGGGATTCCTTTAAATGAAGATGAAAAGGTACAAGTTAAAAAGAGTGCAAGCAGCAGTGCTGCTTTGCGCAGAGTGAAACGAGAAGAGAAAAGGTTAAAAAAGGAAGAGAGAGAGCAACCGCGAGATGGACAACGGTGCGTCTTCTTTTCCGACCAAGAAACGTATTTTGGAGTAGAAACGATCATTTTTGTTAAAAGAAAAATATATACTCAAAAGTAAAGAAAAAGAAGAAGAGGAAATAACTGTATGTCGCAAATAAATCTTTATAACAAGACAAGAAAAGGAGAAGAAAGAAAGGTGAACATGGGAAAAAGAGAATATTATTCAAATAAGCACTGGGGACATTGAAATAAAAGATAGCCCTTTATATATTTTAAATTGCTAAGTAAGAGCAGTAGTTTACACTCGCGTCATTAAGGAATTATACACTGTAGACAAAAAAAAAAAAAAAGACAAGTTCACTCCATGAGTGAAGGTAAGTCATCGTCGTCATCCTCAACATCATCATTGTGAGCAAATTTCGCCAAGAGATGCTGGTGGCCAGAACTGTGTGCACGTACACGATGACTTGGAAAAGTCTCTTCCACTTCTTTTTCATGACCATTGTGGCCGTCGTTGTTATCATTATTATTATTAGCATCGAGATACTGTTTCCCTTCCACTGTTTGTGCTCCTGTACTTGCTGCAGTAGACGTGATTTCATTTTTCCTTTTACCACCTCCGTTATTATTATTATTATCTTTAAAGGAGGAAGAGGAAGGTATCTTGGTGATGGTAGCATGCACTGCCGCCCGACTTTGCTGTAACAAATTCTGCTGGAAGTGTTCGATCTGCTGCGCAGACCGGGCACGAGAGAGACCAGAAGTTTGGAAAAAAAGAGGCACGCTTGCGCGTTCGCGTGGGTGTTGTCTGGCGCCGTCTCCAGGCACTGCCACCACCACCACGGGAGCACCTCCACCGGTCGTATTATACCACTGCCCTTTGCGATGATTGTTCATTTGATTATTGTGTTCAACTGCTTCTTCTTCCTGCTGCTGCTGTTGATAACGCAGATGCAAGATGGAAAGCATCTTCTTTTCCTTCACCGGTGGCTCTACGGTTTCTTCACGCCAGAGTAGCCCATTCCACCCAAACAGTGAAACAGACTCCACGAAGTGCAACACCGCGCGGTGAACATACGAAAGTGACTTATCAATATTGGTGTTGTTGAG
>AUXN01000311.1:0-13633 GCA_000482125.1 Strigomonas galati
AAACGTAAGTACGTATATATATATATATATAAACAGTTAATAAAAAAAAAGGAAAGAGTGGACTTAGCAAGCGTTTACGACGTATCAATAAAACTGCTGTAGATGGTCGCGATGGTGCCGAACACAATCGCAATCACACCGCATATGATGCAGAAATAGCAAGCGAGCCAATTTATGATGCCAACCGTGTTGATGTTCCAGTCGCCGCTGTACATCCAGAAGAGGGCAGGGAAGATAAACCCAATGAACCCTCCACAGATGGAGCCAACGAGGCCAAACGCAAGGTTCACGTCCGGGATAAAGAGGCCCGCCACGAGGACGATGCCAGAAACAGTAAAGACGAGAAGGATGTGACGCCAGTAAGGGTTCGTCTCCAGGTCCCACTTGAAGCAATGATAGAGAAAGTTACGGATCGGAATCATATTCATCGCGTAGGCTGCACAGATTTTGATCAGCATACCCACGTAGGCCACCATCATATACACGTCTTTGTAAGGATTAAAGTTTTCCAAAATGGAGCTCTTCGTCTCGTCAGCGAAGTCGAAGTACCCGAACATGCCAGCGAGGATGTAGAAGATCATGCAAGCAGTCATTGAAATGGCACTCGCAACGGTGAGCTGACGTACACATGGTTTGGGCTTCATCTCAAAGAAGACAGAGTACGTCACGCCCTGGCACATGTAGCCGAACACAAAGATAGAGAGGCCGTAGATGGCTTGATTGCCTGTGGTGAAATAGACCATGTTGCCGCGCATGCCTAGTTTGAGGCCGTTCATACAAGAGTGCACAATGATGGTGCAGACAAAGTAGAGCACCATGCACACGCCGAACACGGAAACGTAACGAATACTGTTCATATGCTTGGGGATGACCACAGGCACGAGGAGGCCAGCCCAGATGATGGTCACAATCAGACGGTTACCATTGGTGGACTTGAAGTAATCGTTTGTATGGGGAGAAAGGGTCAAGATGGGTGTCATAAGGGTACCGGCCGCGCAGACGTAACCGATGGCGGTACCGACACAGGAAATGCACAGCACCGCACCCACAAAATAGTCCCAGCCCTTACCAAACAACGCTCCTCCCATCTCTTCGAAGGTACGTAATGTGCAATTGGTCTTGCGGATTGCCAGCCCCATAATGTACAAGGTGTAAATGGTGATGACGGTCACGACGGCCAAATAGATGAGTGCCATGATGATGCCACTGGTGCGGAAACTGTCCGGCATGGAGATAATACCACCGCCGAGCGTAACGGAGCCAAGGGCAAAACTGTTCGAGGCAAGGCCACCGTAGGGGACGATACTGTTCACGAAGTGGAGGAAGGGGTTCGTGTGCTTAGGCTCCTGGGAGTCTTGGGTGCTCTCTCCTTCCACCAGTGCGTCCGGGTCCATCGGCTTCCCGTAGTCTCCCATGTCCATCTTGGTAGGACTGCCATCGGTGCGTACGGATACTTCTTCATCCAGGAAGTAAGGATCTTCGCTGACTTGGGGCCTCTGTTGTAGTTCGCGCTGCATCTTCTTTTACGTTTTGATTGCTGATTGTTAGTGTTTGAACTCACTTCCGCGAAAGATGCACGACCTACAAGGCAGAAGAAAAAAAAAAGAAAAACGCAAAATAAAGGAAAAAAATAAATAAAAGAATTTGAGCGTAAAATGTAAAAAGTAGTTAATTCACGAAAAAAAAATCTTAAAGGGGAATGAAAAGAGTTCAGGAGGAAAATAATTGATTCCGAAGATATAGAAAAGCCACACGTAACTTTTGGATTTCATTTGCAAACAAATTATACGAACAAAAGGCAAACAACAACAAAAAAAGTTAAATTGATTTACTACGTCGATTAAAGTTTTTTTTCCCCTGCTGTTTACTTGAAAATATATATATATATACTTTTTACGTCGAATTCAGAATTACGTAATAATAACAAAATGAAAAGAAAAGAAGAAAACGTTTTCATTGTATTGGAGAAGAAAAGCGAGCACTCGAGACTTGCGAAAGACAAATCGAGAAAGGTATATATATATACTTGCGTATTGTTACGCCCACAATAAACAGTGGAAAAAAAAGTTAGAAATAAATTTTACAACAGCAATATCGATATCAATAGTATTAGTAAATAATTGAATACGAAACAAAGAAAAAAGAAAAGAACGAATAATAAAAAAAAGATGAGAACTGTTTATATATTATTACGTGTCAAAGAAACTGCTGTATACAGTCGCAATGGTGCCAAAGACAATAGCAATCACACCGCACACAATCATGAGGTAGCACGATATCCAATGCCAGAAACCCACCGTTTTCAAGCTCCAGTCACCGCTGTACATCCAGAACAGAGCGGGGAAGATGAAGCCTACAAAACCTCCAGTAATCGAGCCCACAAGACCAAAGGCCAAATTCACACTTGGGATAAACAGGCCGGCAATGAGCACAATACCAGAAGATGGGACAACAAGAAGGATGTGGCGCCAGTAGGGGTTCGTCTCCAGATCCCACTTGAAACAGTGATAGAGGAAGTTACGAATGGGCACCATGTTCATGGCATAGGCAGCGCAGATCTTGATCAGCATACCACAGTAAGCAACCATCATATATACATCCGCGTAGGGATCAAAATTTTCCAAGATGGAGCCTTTGGTATCGTCGCCAAAATCAAAGTAGCCAAAGAGGCCAGCGAAAATGTAAAACACCATGCAGCCAAACATGGCAATCGTGCTTGCGACGGTCAGCTGTCGCACACTTGGGCGGGGTTTCATTTCAAAGTAGACGGAATAGACAACGCTCTGGCACATGTAGCCAAAGATAAAGATGGATAACCCGTAGAGTGCCTGATTACCGGTTGTAAACAGAGCCATATCTCCGCGCATACCCTTCTTGAGGCCGTTCATGCAAGAGTGGACGACAATGGTGCAGACGAAGTAGAGCACCATACAGACACCAAACACAGAAACATAACGAATACTGTTAATATGTTTTGGAATGACGACGGGGACGAGCAGACCGGCCCAAATGATGGTAACCACGAGGTGGTTTCCATTAGCGGATTTGAAGTAATCACTGGTATGAGGAGAGAGGGTCAAGATGGGTGTCATGAGCGTTCCTGCCGCGCTGACGTACCCAATGGCCGTGCCCAGGCAAGAGATAAAAAGAATGGCACCAACGAAGTAGTCCCAGCCTCTGCCAAACAAGCCGCCACCCATCTCCTCAAAGGTGCGCAGTGTGCCATTCGTCTTTTTCGTCGCCATGCCAACGAGGTACATGCTGTAAATCGTAATAATCGTGACCACCAGCAGGTAAATAAATGCCATGATAATGCCGCTGGTACGAAAGCTGTCCGCCATGGAGATGATGCCACCACCAAGCGTGACAGAACCCAAACTGAAGCAATTCGATGCAAGACCGCCGTAAGGCACAATGCTGTTGACGAAGTGCAGGAAGCGATTTTGAGAGTGGGGCTGCTCTTCTTCTTCAACAAAGTCGTTAATGCCTGGGACGGCATCTGGGTCCAAGGGCTTCCCAAAGTCGCCCATGTCCACCTTGACCGTGTCCCCGCCCCTCCCTTCCACCACGACATCATTTCCGAGGTAGTACGCGTCTTCGGTCCGTTGGTGAGGGAGCTGCTCCAATTCTCTCGACATATTTCTTTCTTTAGAGGGTACAAAAAAAAAGTAGATAAGTTTAAAACAAAAAAAAGAAATATAAGTGTTCTACTGGGGTAAAAGATATGAATGATAAAGAGGAGAAGGACATATCATTACAAAACACAGTTTTCAGCGTGTAGTTAAGGCCAGTCGTTCGCTCCGTAACGCAAATAGTCATAGTAAACATACACAAGCAAGACAAAGAGCAATCTGCTCTTATTTTTTTATTTTTTTATTTTTTTTTCACCGATATCATCATATATATATTATTTGTGCCAGTAAATGTCTTACAGTTTACGTCTTAGGCCGATTATAAGTAAGAAATTCCTACTCTAAAAGTACGGAAAAGAAAAACATGAACAAATATATACGTTTATTACATAAAAAAAGGGTAAAAGAGTGCCTTAGTATTATATAGACGTTTTTTGTAGCATGTGACTTTAAAGTGTAGGATTCAAAGCTTTTTTGACTTTAATGTATGCTATTAAGTTAAGCCCACGGAGAACAGTATGAAGGAAAAGGGTTTACAACAGTATACTGTGCGTGAGAGGAAATGAAGAAAAATAAAATTAAAAAAAAGGAAAAATGAATTCATGAAAACGGAAATCAATAAACGAAATAAAAATAAATAATAAAGAGAGAGAGAGAGAAAGAGAAACATAGGGGGCAGAGGAATATACTCAAACAAAACCTCAACCCCCATGTCAGTGGAGCTATACAAGCAAACATTCTTACGTATCGAAGAAACTGCTGTACACCGTAGCGATGGTGCCGAACACAATGGCGATCACACCACACACAATCATGATATAGCACGAGATCCAGTGAGCCCAGCCGACGGTTTTCAAGCTCCAGTCACCGCTGTACATCCAGAACAGAGCGGGGAAGATGAAGCCAACGAATCCTCCCGTAATGGAGCCCACGAGACCAAAGGCAAGGTTGACGCTGGGAATGAAGAGACCAGCGACCAGGACCACACCAGAAGCAGGAACCACGAGGAGAATGTGGCGCCAGTAAGGGTTGGTCTCCAAGTCCCACTTGAAACAGTGGTAAAGGAAGTTACGGATGGGCACCATGTTCATGGCATAGGCTGCACAGATTTTCACAAGCATACCGACATACGCCACCATCATGTACACGTCCTTGTAGGGATCAAAGTTCTCCAAGATGGATCCTTGCGTGTCATCGGCGAAGTCAAAGTAGCCGAACAGACCAGCGAAAATGTAGAAGACCATACAGGCGAACATGGCAATCGTACTCGCCACCGTTAACTGACGGACGCTCGGTTTGGGACGCATTTCGAAATACACAGAGTAGACTACACTCTGACACATGTACCCGAAAATGAAAATGGACATGCCGTAAATGGCTTGGTTACCAGTGGTGAAGTAGGCCATATCCCCGCGCATACCCTTCTTGAGGCCATTGAGGCAGGAATGGACGACAATGGTGCACACAAAGTACAGTACCATGCACACGCCGAAGACAGAGACATAACGAATACTGTTGATGTGCTTCGGAATCACGACCGGAACGAGCAAAAAGGCCCAAATGAGCGTCACCACAAGGTGATTGCCGTTATCAGATTTGAAATAGGCATTTGTATGTGGAGAGAGCGTGAGAATCGGTGTCATGAGCGTACCGGCCGCACTGACGTAGCCGATGGCAGTACCCAAGCATGAGATGAAGAGCACTGCGCCCACAAAGTAGTCCCATCCTTTACCAAACAGGCCGCCACCCATTTCTTCGAAATTGCGAAGGGTGCCGTTCGTTTTCTTGGTTGCCATACCGACGAGGTACATACTGTAAATGGTGAGAATAGTGACCACAAAGAGATAAATCAAGGCCATGATGATACCACTGGTACGGAAGCTGTCAGCCATTGAGATAATACCGCCGCCGAGGGTGACGGAGCCCAAGCTGAAACAGTTGGAGGCGAGGCCGCCATAAGGGACGATGCGATTGATAAATTGAGAAAAACGGTTCCCCTTCGGCACCTGTGCTGGCTCCTCCAGTTCTTGGATGACATCTGCTTCGACAGGCTTTCCAAAGTCGCCCATGTTGGCCTTCTTGGGATTGTACTCACCCTGTGCCATCATTTCCTCTTCCTGGAGGGCGTACGGGTCTTGGTTCTCGTACGGCGCTCTTTCTTCGCCAAAGGCTTCTGACCTTGGCATGGTTTGCTTTAGAGGTGTTGGCTTTTATTTTGGGGATTATATAGATATGTATTTAAAAAAGGAAAAAAAAATATGTGCGTATTACGTAAAATATTTTAAGCTTTAATTCTGAAAATGAAAAAAAAATGAAAAAAAGAAAAAGAGAGAACTATTATAAAAGAAAAAGAGTGTTGTGAGGAAAGAAAAGTTAATAGAAAAAACATGCTTGCCAATGGCTATAAATGAGTGCATTCCATTTCAAACACACTCTTCTCTTAGAAGAAGGAGCACCATAAGTTGAATATTTGAATATGCTAAGAAGAATTATCGTTTTGGAACGGAAAGAATAAGAGTATTCGTAACCTATATTTATGTATTCGCATTCGAGTTGCGAGCCTATCATTAATGAAAAACAATGTTAAAACTAACGGGGAAAAAAATGAACATATGTATATAATATGCTTGCAGTACACACTGCATATGAGCAACAGTATGTACAACACAATATTACAAAGAAACAGAAAAAAAAAAAGAAATGAAAAAAATGTTTCAGAGAAGAAAAAAAAAAGTAGAAGAAAAAGAAAGCAAGAAAATTACTTTTCTTGTTTGAAGTAAGGTAGCACGTCTTCTTTTCTACGAAGTGTCGAAAAAGCTGCTGTAAATGGTTGCAATGGTGCCAAAGACAATGGCAATGACACCACATATGATAGTCACGTAGCATGCAATCCAGTGCGCCCAGCCGACCGTCTTCAAATTCCAATCACCCGCATACATCCAAAAGAGGACGGGGAAGATGAAACCCACAAAACCACCAGTGATGGAGCCTACCAGCCCGAAGGCGAGATTGACACTGGGGATGAAGAGACCGGCGACCAGAACAACGCCTGACACGATCACAATCATAATTGTATGTTTCCAGTAAGGATTGGTTTCGAGGTCCCACTTCAAACAGTGGTAGATAAAGTTACGGATAGGGATCATATTCATGGCGTAGGCAGCGCAAATCTTGATAAGCATGCCCATGTAAGCCACCATCATGTACACGTCTGCGTACGGATCGAAATTCTCGAGAATAGAGCTGTTTGTGTCATCGCCAAAATCAAAGTAGCCGAAAAATACCTGCAAGGATGTACAAGAACATGCATGCGCTCATCGAAATGGTACTCGCCACTGTCAGCTGTCGAACACTGGGCTTCGGTTTCATTTCAAAGTAAAAAGAGTAGGTAAGGCCCTGGCACATGTAGGCAAACACGAAGATGGACAATGCATAAATAGCTTGATTGCCGGTTGTAAAGTAAGCCATATCTCCACGCATTCCTTTCCTGAGGCCATTCATGCAGGAGTGCACGATGATGGTGGCGGTGAAGTACAAGACCATGCACACACCGAAGACGGAGACATAACGGAGACTGTTGATGTGTTTCGGGATGACGACAGGTACAAGCAGGAAGGCCCAAATAATGGTCACCACGAGATGGTTACCATTGTCCGACTTGAAATAGTCGTTAGTGTGTGGAGAAAGCGTGAGGATAGGGGTCATGAGGGTACCGGCCGCACTGATGAAACCAATCGCGCTTCCAAGGGAGGAGAGAAACAAAATGAACCCCACAAAATAGTCCCATCCGTTCCCAAAGAGGGCGCCACCCATTTCTTCGAAGTTCCGCAGTACACCATTTGTTTTCTTGATGGCCTTACCAATAGCGTACGTCGTGTAGACAGTCATGGCCGTCACCACCACAAGGTAGATCAGTGCCATTATAATACCGCTGGTGCGAAAGCTGTCCGCCATGGAAATGATACCACCACCAAGCGTCACGGAAGCAAGGCCAAAGCAGTTGGAGGCGAGACCGCCATAAGGAATGAAACGGTTGAAGAAACCGGCGACGGGGTTCTGCTCTTTTGTTTTTGTAGTCTCCTCTTCTTCCACCTC
This sequence comes from Strigomonas galati, assembly GCA_000482125.1. NCBI lineage: Eukaryota > Euglenozoa > Kinetoplastea > Trypanosomatida > Trypanosomatidae > Strigomonas > Strigomonas galati. Next base: position 7,728 of record AUXN01000311.1, read on the forward strand.
CGCGTACGGGTACGCATCCGCTCCATTCTCGTCATCACCGCCATCCAGATTCTTGGGAAGCTCTAGCGGCTTCACAATGATGATATCTTCCGTAGGGAAGCATATACCATCGTCATCAAACGCAGAACGTTCGTTTTCGTCCGGTGATTCACGTGACATCTTTTCTTTTTGATTGTATTTGGTTCTGTATGCCTATAGAAGCTATATAGAGAAATGATTATTGGTAATGAGAAAGTAAATAGAGAAAAAAGAAATCAAAGAAAAAAAAAGCTTGAGGAAGAGAGGGGGAAGAAAAGGAAGATGGTAGCTATTAGTTAGGATAATTGGTGATACGGAAACGAAGTGCATCCTTTAATGAATAGCAGCACGTAATCATGCATATCATCAGCAAAACAATGTATCTCTCTATTTTTTTTTCATTTATCGATACTTTATCCTGATAAAGAGAATAAAAGAATCAAGATTCAATTTAAGTAAAGTGGTGTTATATTTTTCTCGAAATTTAAAAAAAAAAAGTCTGTGTTATGTATGTCATTAAGGGTTATGTATGTGCCTTAAATTAAAATACGCTTTTTGAATTATAAGAATTATTCATGTATCAGAAAAAAAAAAAAAAGAACAAAAAGTGTATATATGTATGTATTAAATAAATAAATAAGTTAATTAATATCTTTTGAATGATGCAGACCGTTCACAGTGAAAGGAAAAAGAAAAGAAAGGAGTGTGCAACACACTGTTGGGCATGCAAAAGAAAAAGGGAGAAAGAGAGAGAGAAAAAAAAAAGGAAGAGTGTAGAATAAGCAATCTCTGGTTAAGAGGTATCGAAGAAGCTGCTGTACACGGTCGCAATGGTACCAAACACAATGGCAATAACGCCACAGATAATCATAAGGTAGCACGAGATCCAGTGAAAGAAGCCGACGGACTTGAGGGACCAGTCGCCCGCGTACATCCAGAAGAGGGCAGGAAAGATGAAGCCAATGAAGCCACCGGTGATGGAGCCAACAAGGCCAAAAGCCAAGTTAACGCTGGGAATGAAGAGGCCAGCGACAAGCACGATGCCGGAGGCAATAAAGACGAGAAGAATGTGGCGCCAGTACGGATTGGTTTCGAGATCCCATTTGAAGCAGTGATAGAGGAAATTGCGGATGGGGATCATGTTCATCGCGTAGGCAGCGCAAATCTTGATGAGCATACCGACGTAGGCGACCATCATATACACGTCTTCGTAAGGGTTAAAGTTTTCGAGGATGGAGCCATCGGTGTCGTCCGCAAAGTCAAAGTACCCGAACATGCCGGCCAGCACATACAGAATCATGCAAGCGAACATGGCGATGGTGCTGGCGACGGTGAGCTGGCGCACGCTGGGTTTCGGCTTCATTTCAAAGTACACCGAGTACACGACACCTTGACACATGTAACCAAAGATGAAGATGGAGAGACCGTAGAGTGCCTCGTTGCCAGTGGTGAAATAAGCCATATCTCCACGCATACCCTTCTTGAGGCCGTTCATGCAGGAGTGGATCACGATCGTGCATGTGAAATAGAGCACCATGCAGACACCAAAGACGGAGACGTAGCGAATACTGTTGATGTGCTTGGGAATGACGACGGGAACCAGAAGGACCGCCCAGATGATGGTGACCACGAGGTGGTTGCCATTGTCAGATTTGAAATAGTCGTTGGTGTGCGGGGAAAGGGTGAGGATCGGAGTCATCAATGTACCTGCTGCGCTTACATAGCCGATGGCCGTGCCGAGAGACGACACACAGAGAATCACACCGACAAAGTAATCCCACCCTCTACCAAATAAGCCACCACCCATTTCTTCGAAGTTGCGGAGCGTGCCATTGGTCTTTTTGATGGCCATGCCGATGGTGTACATGGAGTAAATGGTGATGAGGGTGACCACAAAGAGGTAAATCAAGGCCATGATAATACCGCTTGTACGAAAGCTGTCGGCCATGGAGATAATGCCGCCACCAAGTGTAACGGAACCCAGGCCAAAACAGTTCGAAGCAAGGCCACCATAAGGGACGATGCGGTTCACAAGGCGTGCGATGGGGTTAGCCAGTGGCACTTCCTCCTCGGAGCCTCCCTCACTCTCAGGGATAGCGTCCACTTCGATCGTCTTGCCGTAGTCGCCCATGCCTTCCTTCTTGCGCAGGTGCTCTTGCTGGACGATCACAATGTCGTCCCGTAGGTGGTACCTGTCGTTCTCGTAGTAAGGAGAGCGATCATGGCTGTCGGCGGACTCACGAGACATCCTTCTTCTTGCTGGAATATAAGTGTTAGTTTTTAGACGCAGTTTAAAAGAAAAGAAACAAAAATAAGGTTCTTTAAGAAAAAGAAATTGAAGAGAGCAAAGGGAGAAAGAAAAGATATACAATAACTAGAAGTATCACATTCATGATGAACTAAAGTGGAATACTGGAACTGATCATTGTACTACGTATGTAAACCGTATAACACCGCGATAACGCATTTAAAATCTTAGTAAATGAAAAAGAAGAAAAAAAAATACGCTTGCTAACCTCAAATATGATCACGAAAAAATAATAGTTATAAAAAAGTTTTTATTTTTAAAGTCCCAGGAGGCGGAGTAAAATTATATCGATTTTACGGAGTGAAAAAAAAGAAAAAAAAAGGAGAAAAGAACGTTTTAGGAGGAGATTCGAAAAAAATCGAAAACCAAAAAGAGCTTTTGAAATTAATTTGCCTTTTACAACAGTGAAAAAACAGAGTATTATAAAGCAAACACTCAAATGCGTAACCAGAAGTAAAAAATAAAAAAAAAAGGCATAAACAACGTCAATTGAGTGCTTTAAGAAGTGTCGATGAAGCTGCTGTAAATGGTCGCGATGGTCCCAAACACAATCGCAATCACACCAGCAAGGATGAGGAGATGGCAAGAAAGCCAGTGGAACCAGCCCACCGTCTTCAAATTCCAATCACCACTGTACATCCAGAACATTGCGGGGAAGATGAAACCAATAAACCCTCCGCAAATGGAGCCGACGAGACCGAAGGCGAGATTGACGCTGGGGATGAAAAGACCCGCCACCAGCACCACACTGCACACGCAGAACACGAGCAGAATGTGGCGCCAGTAGGGGTTCGACTCCAGCTCCCACTTGAGGCAGTGGTAAAGGAAGTTACGAATCGGAATCATATTCATGGCAAACGCGGCACAGATCTTAATGAGCATGCCAATGTAGGCGACCATCATGTACACATCTTTGTACGGATCGAAGTTTTCCAGGATGGAGCCCTTTGTCGCATCGCCAAAATCAAAGTAACCGAACATGCCCGCCAGCATGTAAAACAACATGCAGAAGGACATGGCAATGGCGCTCGCCACGGTGAGTTGACGCACGCTCGGCTTCGGCTTCATTTCAAAGTAAACGGAGTAAGTGACACCCTGGCACATGTAGCCAAGACAAAAATGGAGAGACCGTAAATGGCTTGGTTACCAGTGGTGAAGTAGGCCATATCGCCACGCATGCCTTCCTTCAAGCCATTCATGCAAGAATGAACGACAATCGTGCAGACAAAGTAGAGTACCATGCAGACACCGAAGACGGAGACGTAGCGAATACTGTTGATGTGCTTCGGGATAACAATGGGCACCAGCAGACCCGCCCACAGGATGGTGACAATCAAACGCCTGCCATTGGCGGACTTGAAGTAGTCGTTTGTGTGAGGAGACAGCTGGAGGATGGGCGTCATGAGGGTACCGGCCGCGCTGACGTAGCCAATCGCAGTGCCTGTGCAAGAGGTGCACATGACACCACCCACAAAGTAGTCCCAACCTTTACCAAACAGACCACCACCCATCTCCTCAAACGTGCGGAGCGTGCCGTTGGACTTCCTGATGGCTCGGCCCATGATGTATAAGGTATACACGGTCATGGCCGTCACTACGACGAGGTAGATGAGAGCCATGATGATACCACTCGTGCGGAAACTGGACGCCATGGAAATGATGCCGCCACCGAGGGTGACTGAACCCAAACTGAAACAATTTGATGCAAGACCACCATAGGGGACAATGTTGTTCACCAAGTGGAAGAAGCGGTTCTTGCAGCCTTGTGGGCGCTCCTCTTCTTCGCGATAATCGTCCTCAACGGCCACATCATCGCACAGCATTGCCTTCCCAAAGTCGCCCATGTCTGCCTTCCTCGGGTCACCCTCCATCACCATTTCTTCTTCGTCGTTGTTGCGAGCGGAGTAGCAAGGGTCTTGGTGACCACCAGCGCCACTTTTGAGTTCGCGTGACATGTGCAGTGGTTCCGAATTAAATGTTAATGTGAAGGGTTTTGGTTAAAATGATTTTTGAATTGTTTTTTTTGTCTACACGTGGGTGTACAATGTACGTGTAGTTGACCACGTTATACTTTAAAAGGGAGAAACACAAGCAGAAGAAGGAAGACATAGTTAAACATCAGCTTTGAATCACATTAGCTCTGTGGAATCATATTTATGTTGACAGTTGTTAAAATGTGAAAATGGTATGCTTTTGTGATTTATAATTTTGAAGAGGCCTGCAAAGGAGCACAAAATCAAAAGGGAGAAAAAAAAACATATGCAAAGGAAAAAATAATAATAAACTATATTTTTTTTGAGAAAGGAATGTGTCTGTCAGACACCTTTGATCTCCTTCGCACGAGCGAGAATACGCGGCAACGTTACCGCACTGCCGCCCTTCACAAACAGATCCATGCTGGGTGTGTGCTTGCTCTCTGCCGCATTCAGCTCAATCTTCACCACACCACGGCGCACCTCATCGGGCAGCCCTGCGGCCGGGTACACTTCACCACTCGTCCCGATCACAAAGAGCACATCATTTTTTTGCAGTCGGTGCATCGCGTTGAGGGCGCCCTTGAACTGATCCTCTGGTAAGTTCTCCGTGAAGAGCGTCGCGTCTGGCCTCGCCCCGCTGCCGCAGATGGGGCACTTGGGCTGCTTGGCAGGAAGGGGCGCGTCCACCGGCACCGCTATGGGGTGCCCTTTCTTAATGCAGCGGTGCCGGAAGATGCTCCCGTGCACCTCAAAGACGAGCTCCTTGGGCGACCCTGCGCGCTGGTGGAGGTAGTCCACGTTCTGTGTCGCAATGTGGACCGCATCCGGCGCGAGCTGCAGCGTCGCGGGCAGCTGGGCGAGGGCAACATGGCCCGCGTTGGGCTGTGCCGCAAAGATGGGGTCGTGGAAGCGCTTGTAGTTCTTCCACGCCATCCCTGTCCAGTTCAGCCAGTTCCACCCGTACGGCGTGCCGAAGCAAAACAGCAAAAGTTTGTTCTTCCAAATGCCGACCTCCGGGTCGCGGAAGGTGAGGATGCCGCTCTCGGCGCTCATGCCGGCGCCAGAGAAGACGGCGATGCGGTTGGCCTTGGCCAGGGCTTGAGCAGCGGCTTCGATAGACATGTCAGGGTCAGCTGGCATTAATCAAGAAAAGATGAAAAAAGAAAAAAAAAAAGTAATATTGTGGAGACAGTAAAAAAAAAATTGAAATGATAATATTAGAACGCAAAATGTGTGATAATAGGATAAAGGGAAATTTTCCTTGAAAAGAGTGAGAATAGAATAGGGGGAGGAAAGTATAAACAGCACACTGATGGTTTATTATGAGCAAAGTGCATATTTATATCTTTATTTTCATTCAGCGCAAGATGAACCAGCATAATACAAAATATAAATGATTATTTTTTTTTTTTGAGTGATTGTGCTAGGAAAAAAAAATACAGATAATTACGTAGTGAGCTCTAAATACATCTCAACAAGTCTTTGAACAATAAAAAAAAAAAAATAAGATACAGGTGTATAACTATATACATATATACATACATATGTACAAGAGTAAGCAAGCTAATAGGAGGAAGTTTTAGAGCATATTTTATAATTCTTTG
>AUXN01000312.1:0-13618 GCA_000482125.1 Strigomonas galati
CTAAGTTAAAAAAAAAAAATTGAATTCGACTTCAGCACCTATCTCACGGAACGTACTTATTGTTGTTTCCCTTTTCTTTTTTCAGTGCTACTATGTTTTAGTGTATGTACACAACCACTTGTCAACAACTAAAATGAAAACTCTATTCTCTCTCCTCCTTTTTGACATAGTTTTTTTTTTTCTACATATAGTTTTATATATACATTTATTGATACTATCATGTCACGTGTACGAATACTCAACTTTCCTCCAGGCACAACCGAGGAAAGCATCCGCACCTTCCTGCAACACAAGCTGCCTGCTCAAGCACCACCGCTACACATCACGGATGTAAAGATTATCTATCAAAAAGGACAGCAGCCGAGCAGAAACAATACTAACAAAAATAATAAAAATAAAAGAAATAGTAAAAGTCCAAGTGCTAGTGTCAGTCATGTTAATCAGATAAAGATTCGTATGGTGTTTGTGGGTTTCAAAACTTCTTCGGAAGGCCATTTTGTGGTGCAGCATTTTAATAATTCCTTTTTTCACAGTAGCAAGCTCAAAGTGGAGATTGCAAAAGGGCTACAAGACGTGGGCGAAACAATGAATATGAAAGTGAAGAAGAACAAACAAGCGGCGGCGGCAGCAGCGGCGGCAGATGGTACTACTATTGCTAGCAGTAATCATAAACGAGGTCGTGAAGAAGACGGCGACGAAGACGAAACCACAACAACAGCATCTCATAAAATCAATCGCGGCGGCGCTGCTGCAGAAAATGAAAATGAAAGCAAAAGAAAGTTTGTGGAAGAACGTCTGAAAGCCACGGAGGGGCCGACGTGGGCACAGGACGTGCTTGTCCCTCAAAACGCTGACATTAATAATAATAATGAAGAAGAAGAAGGGCGAAATGATGGCCATAACAATGACAACAACGATGATGACGACGACGCCCACAACAAGAAGAGCAAAAAGAAAACCAAAAAGGAGCTCGCGGCCGCGGCAGAAAAAGAATGGCTGGCAGGTGCGGAGGAGCACAACAAGGCGTTGCGCGAGAAGGAGGAGGAAGAGCAAAAGCGAGAGGCGGAAGCTTTGCAGCGGCAGCAGCAGTTGGGGGCGGTGAGTGATATGGACTTCTTGAACATGCTAACCCAAAATAATGACAACACTGGCAATAATGATAATAACAATGATAGTGATGATGATAACAACAATAACGATAATGATAATAATGCGGACGAGGAAGAAGCAGAAGAAGGAGAGAAGAAGACCGTCACCACCACTACCACAAAAACCAAAAAGCAGAGCAAGAAGGATGAAGAAAAGGCCAACAAAACAAAAAACAGTAAAGTTGTAGCAGCACCTGTAGATAAGGAAGCGGAGGCGGCGGCCCAGCGTGCTAAGGAAGAAGAAATAGTGTCCCGCACGGCCCGCCTGCGCCTCACGAACCTGCCCTACATGGCCACCGCAGACGCCCTCCGGCAGTACCTCTGCTCTGCCATCGGCCCTGTGCAGCACTTACACCTGCCCCTCACGCGCGACACCAAGCAGAGCCGCGGCGCCGCGTTTGTGACCTTTGCGAGCGTGGGGGACGCCCACAAGGCGTTGCAGAAGCTGCGGGGGGCAATTTGGATGGGTCGGCTGTTGCGGGTGCAGGCGGCGGAGGAGGACCCGTATAGTGCCATGGTGCAGGAGCGCGAGCTACAACTTCAACAGCAGCAACAACAGCAACAACAACAAGGAGAGAACAACAACAGCGATGAAAATCAGAACACGAACGGCCCGCATGTCAGCCAAGCGGGCAACTCCGCCTTCAAGAAGGAGAAGAAGCGCGAGCTGCTGCAGGCTGAGCTCCAGCAGGGCGCAAGTGGCACGGCCGCGACCAACAACAAGCACACTATCCGTTGGAACGCGCTCTACATGAACAGCAGTGCTGCCGTCCGCAGCGTCGCTGACCGTCTCGGTATGGGCGACGACACGACCGCTCTCATTAACGAGAACACGCGTGGTGCCGCGGTGCGGGCCGCCATCGCGGAGGCCGTCGTGAGCACAGAGGTGAAGCACGTACTCGATGACAGCGGCCTCAATCTGCATTTACTCAATGACACCACCACGACCACCATCGGCGGCGGCAGCAGCAGCGCCGCGAGTGCGGCTGCGATGGGCGGCAAGAACCTGCTGCAGCAGCGCAGCAACACGACGCTCTTGATCAAAAATCTGCAGCTGAAGAACGCGGAAGAGGCAGGGCAGCTGACGCGGCTCTTTGCGCGGTATGGTGTGCTGGAGACGACCGTGTTCCCGGCGGCGGGCACCTTCGCCGTGTTCCGCTATGAGGTCGCGCAGGACGCGCAGGTCGCCTTCGCTCGTCTCGCGTACAAGCTCTTCATGAACGCGCCCCTCTTTCTAGAGTGGGCGCCCGTGGGCTCTATCCGCGACGAAGAAGCAGAGGGAGGAGCGGAAGGGGAGGACGATGGTAGTGCCTACTACAAGCAAAAGATGCAGTCGTTGCGGTTTGAGGGCGAAGACGACAATGAAAACAAGAAGAAGAGTAAGGAAGAAGAAGAGGAAGAGGAGGAGGAAGAAGAAGAAAAGCGCAAGCGGGCGAAACTTAGTGTGTACACCTTGTTTATCTCAAATGTGCCTTTTGATGCCTCTGATGATGACTTTTATGCCTTTCTTATGGACTTGTGTCCTCGTCTACAGAACAATAATAATAATAATAATGATAACAACAACACGAGTAATACGATCCAGGCCATCAACTATCAACAGCAAAAGAGCGGTCAGATCTTTCTCTCTGTTAAGAGTGAAGATTTGCTGTTGTACTGTCTCAAGAAGCTCAAAAATAGAAACTTCAAAGGACGTGTGCTCAATTGTGAAATTTCCAAGCAAACGACTCTACAGCAACAACAGCAGCAGAATAGTAACAACAGCAATAACAACGCTACTGCAACGACGACTACAACTACTACAACCACCAAAACGATTAGAAATGAAGAAGAGGACGAGGATGAGGACTTTCACAAGAGCTCTTCTGTCATTAAACAACAAGCCGCTGCGGCCGCCGCCGCTGCCGCTGCCGCTGCCACCACCACTAGTACAAACAATAATAATACTAATAGTGCGGTGCCTGCTGGCTGTGACCCCCTCAAGCTTATTATTAAAAATCTTCCCTTCGAGGCCACCGCGAACGACATCCGCGACCTCTTTTCCGCCTTCACCGAAGTCAAGAGCGTGCGTCTGCCCAAGAAGCAAAACAGCTTCACCTCACACCGTCAGAACAATCATCGTGGCTTTGCGTTTATTGAGTTCCTGAGCGCAGGAGAGGCCGCCCGCGCGATGGCGGCGCTGTCCGCCACGCATCTGTACGGCCGTCATCTTGTGCTGCAATATGCCAAGTTGGAATCGTAATTTTTATTATGATCTACTCTCTGCGCTTAATACTGATAAAAAAAAAGCTAATTATTTTCTCTTACATATATATAATAATAATGCACTCCATAACAGCATGTAATACGTTTAACACTACAATCATAATGAAAATTTAAAAAAAAAAAACAATTAATGGTATGCGGTCATACACTGCACAACTTTTTCTCTGAATGTACACTTCTTGGTTTCTTCATAAAATATGCTTTCTGTGCTTGTCTTTACGCTCTTCACGGCAACTCTTGTTTACTTCTCTCCTTTCTCATCATCACAGACCTAGCCACTAGAAGAAAAAGAAGGAATTATTTTTTTTTTTCAATTTTCAAATTAGCACAAATACATTATTCAAACCCAACAATAAACAAAAATATGGAGCTCGAGGCCTGTGAGGAACAGTGGTCCGTTATGAAGGATCAAGGCATGTTGCATGCGCTGCAGTACACGTCACGCCCCTCGTTCGCCTTGTACGCGTCGTGCAAGGCGTTGCGCGCCATGTGCGAGCTTCACGGACCTAAGAGCAAAACAGTCTCTAAGCAGAACAGCAGTGATGCAGAACCAGAGAAGCACTTTTACACAGCAGGCGAGGTTCCTGAATCCGTCCCTGAGCGTTGTCTGTCCTTCGAGTACGATGACGAAGAGCACATCTCGTCGTCCTGCTACTTGGATGTGACGGACCTTGCTGCCGTGATGCGGTGCATCTGGTGGCTGCAAGTGGTACAGCCGTGCGGTGTTGTGCTTCAAAATGTTGGCGCCCTTAACGGAGCTGGCCTTCAGTATGTACTGAGCAAGCTGCTTTCGCTGGACCCTACCATTGCGAGCGGAGGCTCTTTGGCTGACAAATTGACTACTTTGCGCGTTCTTTCTACCTCACCCGTAGCCTTAGAAAATTTTGTTGCTTTGAGCCACTGCCATCATTTGCAGATTCTAGGAGTAGCAGGAGCTTCCCAATTGACCTCACTCGCTGGTCTGCACGAGCTGACTTGCCTTCAGGAGCTGATACTTTTCGACTGTCCGCTGCAAAATGTTGATGGTCTGGGGCGCTACTTCCAACTGCAGAGGTTGTATCTGAGGGAATGGGAAAAACTGAGCAACCTACAAGGTCTCCAGAATCTTACGCAGTTGACGGCCCTGGATCTTACCGGTTCTGCGGTGACTGATCTCAATGCCCTTTCCCGCTGCGCACAACTAACGAAATTGTATCTGTCCAAGTGCAAGCAACTGTCCAACCTCTCAGGGCTGGAGGATAAGCGCATGCTAAAAGATTTCACCCTGTCCCGTGCTCTGGTGGACGATCTTACTCCGCTGAGCGGTTGCGTTTCACTGAACCGCTTGACTCTACAGCACTGTGCTTGCTTAAAGAATCTTCACGGAGTGGAAAATTTGAAGCAGTTAGTGTATGTGGATCTTGCATGGTCTAAGGTCGAAGACATTTCCGCTTTGAAAGCATGCACTTCTATTGTAACATTGGACGCTTGGGGATGCACAAAGTTACAGGATTTGAGTGGTGTTCAAGATTTGCTTCAGTTAAAAACACTCAATCTTTATAAGACACCTGTTGACAGCCTTGAGCTCTTGGAAAAATGTGTGAGCTTGGAATCTATCAACTTGCGGTGGACAGAAAATCTACGAAACTTGCACGGCCTTGAGGACAAGGTGCATCTACAGACCCTGGTGCTTTACGAATCTTCAGTCTCAGATCTCACTGGTCTTGCCGGATGCGTACATCTCAAGTTTTTGTCTCTGAATGGGTGCAAGAAGGTGCACAGCCTTTCAGGTGTAGAAACTCTTTCTTCTTTGGAGATGCTTGATTTGAGTTCTACGCGTGTGACGGATCTTTCTCCTCTCCGTGGATGCACACATATGAAGAAGCTATTTTTGATTGAATGTTTGAAGCTGAAAACGCTTTCTGGATTGGAGAGGTTAACAATGCTGACTGACCTGGTTGCTACCAACAGCGCTGTCTCCGACATTTCCGCATTTCAGAGTTGCACGGGCCTGACACGCTTGGACCTAAGTGAGTGTAAACACTTGGAAGTGTTTGATCCACTGTCAGATCTCCGTGAACTGAAGGAGCTGAGCATTCGCAGCACAGGCATAAGAACACTCGCGCCTCTCCGAGGATGCATAAAGCTTGAGAGGGTTGACGCTACGGAATGCGAGCTACTCAGTGACATTGCTGTACCTGAGAGTCTTGTTGCCTTGGACGAGCTGAGGTTCACGCGTTCATACACCGAAGTTTTCGGTGCTAACATGAAGTGCTATATTGACCAGTAAAATGGAGGATACCAGAAAAAGAAAAAATTGCAAAACGCTCCTCATTCTTTCTTTTTTTTTTTTTTTTTTTGGCACTGTATGAGCACGTACACGATTTCTCTTTTACTTTTCCGGTGTCCCTCTTACAGTTGTAAAGGGGGGACAAACGAGCTTTCCTGCCTCCTACTCTTTTCCTTTTTTTGTTTTTGTTTTTTCTTTACTCCCGCTCCTACTGTTTCGTAAAGGGTGGTTCTTTTATCTTTTTTTGTTTCTTTATTTCTCGTGAAATGGTGAGCTACACCTTGTGATTGTAGATATATGTCTGTACCAATTGTATGGACAATCTAAGCCAAATACGAGCGTCCTCTACTTCTTTTTGTGTTATTATTTCCGGTTTTTTTTTTACTCTTTTTGTTTCTTTATTGACGTTTGTTTCTCAATTTTTTGTTTTTTCCACAATAGTTTGTGTTGTGATTCTTCCGTTAAATGTGTGTATGTGTACACTTACGCATCTCTCTTCATTCCTACTACCATCATCATCATGATCATCAATCAAGAAACAACAAAATTTAAACTTATTAATAGAACAAACGCGAAATCAATTACTACTTTTTCTTTTTTTTTTTTCTTGTATACATATGAACAATAGAATCGTCACCCTCTCCGTCGTAGAGGACCTCATCCACTGGCCGCTGCAGCCCCGCCGCGGCACCCTCCCCTCCAAGGAAAAAGACGCCGGCGCCGCTCTCCTCGCTGAAGATGACTCGGAAGATCGGGGCAGTGGCAGTGGCGGGAACTACCTCACGGCCGGCGCCGCGGAGGACTACAACGAAGAGCCGCCGGCGCGCCGCATCGCCCGCTGCCGCGCGGTGCTGCTGCTGCCGCTGCTGGCCGCCAAGCTGAAGCAGGACTGGACGCAGCAGGAGATTGCGCTCTATCTGTTGCGGTGTGCGGAGGAGGAGGAGGGGCAGCTGCTCTTCTGCGCGGCGCTGAGCTTGCTCGGCCTGGTGTACCCGCATCCGGCCACAGAAGATATCTATGCCTCCTCTGCTGGCGGTGGTGGTGGCAACAACAATAATAACGCCCTCACGAACAATCCTGCTGCAGGAGGAAGTAGTGCGGGTGGGAAGCTCAAGAAGAAGAAGGAGGACAACAGCTATCTCTCGCTGGAGGAAGTGCTGCCGCTGCTGGAGACCTTAAGTCAGACGCGCGAGGTCAAAATTAGAGACTTCCTAGCAGAGGTGATCATCCCGCACCTGTTCTTCGGCATGAGTCTGCCCAAGCTCTCCTTAGTGAACCGTTACTGGGAGCAGGTGTACCTGCCGTCCCGTGGTGGGGCACGCAGCAGCGCGGCGGCGGGCGCGACGGGCGGTGGCATGAACGCGAACAATGAAGCACTGCCGGGGTGGCGGACGGCTGCAGGAGAAGGCGAGGAGTGGGCTGGTGTGCACTATGCGTTGCTCCTGGCGCTAAAAGACGGCCGCGATGGTAGCAGCAACAACAAGAACACCAACAAGAGTAACAACAAAAATACTAAAAATAAGAAGGGTGCAAGTGATAAAGAGAAGGACAACGAAGAGGAGAGTCAGAAGGACAAGCATGAAATCTATCAAGGCGTGCTGCTACGAGAGAATATTAGTTTCTTGCTGGATCACACACAGGCGAACCTCTGCGCCCCATTCCACCAATCGTACCATCTCGATGAAGGCGACTTTGAAGAGCGAGAGGCGCAAGAAGAAGAAAGTTATTACAACACATACTACCACGTCACGGGCATTCAGCCCACCGGCCGCAGCGATATCAACCACTTCCAGCTGAACCCCGCCATCGCCAGCCACCATGATAAGGTGAACGAAAAGGAGTTGTTGCTGTTTGGGGCACCTTTCTATGTCTACGGGGCGAACTACGCCATGCCGTCTCTGAGCGCGTTTGGTTCTGAGTACACCGTTCACAATAACAACAACAACGGTGGTGGTGGTAAAACCTACACAAGCATTAGTCACAAGAGTAACAAGAGTGCGAATTGTCATCACCCGCATCAGCATCATCGCGGAGGGCCGCAGCGGGATTATTTCGCCATGAATGTGAAGGCAGCAACCGTGCGGGAAGATATTCAGGCATGGATGCGCGCGCTCACGGCGGCCGCGACCGCCGCCACGCCGTCTCCGACCCCCACCGAGGACAGTGACCTCGGCAGCGAGCGGAAAGAAAGCAGCCACATTAGAGAAAACAACGACGAAATTAATAATAATAGTAATATTAATAGTGAGATTCTCTATGTGCGAGATTATATCGATGAGAAGCACGACTTCGCGCTCGCAGGAGCGCTGCGGCGGCGGTGGCAGCACCTCTTGTTATTCCTAGAGCTGCTCTTCTCTGGGAAGGTGGTGAACAGCGTTGTCGTGGCTGTGTTGGAGGTATCCAACCTCCTCGCCGCGCTACTCTTCTTCGAGCAGCGGCTGGGGAAGTTGGTGGCCATCCAGACAAAGCGACACCAGCGGCAGCAGCAGCCCACCACCCAGGCCTTTCTCTTAACCGACCTCGAGCTCCTGCGCCCGCCCTCCCAGCCACTGCAGAGCAGCGCTGAGTTAGATTACTATGTGTACACGTGCATGCGGACGCATGTGGCCATGTGCGCCCTCATCGGCAGCAGCGCCGCGAGCAGCGCGACGACGGGCAGCATGCGGCGCCGCTTTGCGCACGTCTGGAAGGACGAGACCACCGTGCGGGCGCAGCTAGAAGGCGCGCGGCAGACGTTGCGGTCGCTGCTCTACAAGTATCGCATCTTCTCTCCCATTGTGGCGCCAGAGGCGGGTAGCACCGCGTCTGCTGCAGCTGCTGGTGGGGATCGTCTCGCGAACAGTGACAGCACCGCCGACAGTGATGTCGATTGCTGCCACACACGCCTCTTTACCTTTGATTACCTACCCAACTCGACACGTAACAATAATAACCGCAATAATGTAGGTGCCACTCTGGCGCTGGGCCCTGGCCCCGTGCCGCTCTATCAAGAGTCTCACTTGCTCTGGGATGTCGCGGGGCAACTGGATAACGGAGGGCAACAAGCGCAGCAGCAGCAGCAGCGCGGCAACTCGCTGTCAGGCTCTGCCACACCAGAGAGCATGTCCACGCCCACGGTTGGTGCGGCGCCTAGTGCTGCTGCAGCGGTGGCGGCGGTGGGTGGTAACTTTATCGTGCCCGCGAGCCATATGGCGACCGGCGGCGGCGGCACTGCTGGAAGTATCGTGCGAAGCAATCACTACGTGCTCATGACGCGCTGCCTGCGCCTGCATCGTCTGCTCCGCACCGCCATTGTGCAGTCTTTACCCAATTTGTTGGATATGCCCTCCTTCTTTTATCCATCATCTTCTTCCACCACCTCCACTACTACAGCAACACCACCAAAGAGCATCACAGTCGAACACGCCTTCGCGTGGCTGACGCAGTTGTGTGTGCCGCCGGCGATGCTGCAGCCGGAGTGTCTGCCCACCAGCGCCTTCCCCTTCACAGCAACTTCCTCGCCACCGCCACGTCATGGCGGCCTGACAGCAGAAGAAGCGGAAGAGGAGGAGGACGAAGAGAATGGCAACACGTGGACAGCGCCTGGGGCGCTGCTGGGCGAGAGCGCGGCCTCGACCGACTTCGCCTTGTACGAAGCCGTGCTCAACACACTACATCAACTCTTCTCAGCCATTGCACATTACATGGGTGAGGAGCAACATCAGCTGCATCAGCAGCAGCTCGAGCTGGAGAAGGAGGGCACCACCACGAACACGAACACGACAAGAAGCAGCAAGCAACAACAACAACAGCTACAGCAGCGGATTGCCTTTCTCTGCGCCTCCTGTTGCAATCTGTATCAGATTACTGTCAGCTACAGCACCCGCTACGCCGCCTGGAAGGCACGCTGGCTGCTTGCCATGCGCCTGCCGTCGCTGACGGCCGCGCTGCAGCTTGTGTGGCTGCGTGGCATCATGTGGGAAAACGCTCTCCTTCAACAGCAACAATCACAACAACAGGGAGAAGGAGAGCTGCTGGTTCGCCGTGTTGTGGCGGCGCTCTTCCGGCGTGTGCTCGTCTTTCTCTACTCGGAGTGGGGCGTGCAGCAGCGGCAGTTCCTGCCCCTTAGCGGAGATGAAGAAGTAGAAGTGCGAGCGGTGGCCGCCTCTGGCCTCGTGGCGACCTTAGCCGTCATCGTACACGCCGCCCTCCGCCTACAGGTGCTCGCTCTAGCTTCTCTCCACGCCACCTCCATCACCACCACGAGCAGTACGGCAGGAAATCTGACAAAGGAACGACACGACCCGCTCCACCGCGGTGACGAGAACAGCAAGAAGAAGCAGCAGGAAGCCTACGAGCTGTTGTGCTTGGCGTCTCTGGTGGGTGGTGGCCGCTTCCGCCGGTTGCGCGTCGCCATGTTAGATAATGTAAAGCTGTGTGGCAAGGACAACATACCCAAAGTTCGTTGCGGGGCCGTCGGCGCGCTGGCCCTCCTCGCTCGCACGCTCAGCACCCTCACCGAGGCAGCTAAGACTGCAGCAGCACCTTCAACAAGTTCTGCTTCCTCCAGCCGCCAAGGTGGCAACAAGAGCACTAGCAGTGCGAGCAACAGCACGAGCTTGATGAATACCAGTAAGGACGGGGGTGAAGAAGACCCGTGGGGAGTGCGCGAGGCCACGGAGCTGCTCTTCGCGCGCATGACAGATAACAGCTCGCTTGTGCGGCTGACGTTGGTGTCGGAGCTGGCGGACCTTCTCAAGAGTGATGCCGCACTACAGACTTCTTCTTCCTCCTCTGCTGCTGCCGCCAACAACAACAACAACAACAACAACAGTCCCAATCATAACGAGCTACTACTCCTCAACTGTCTTCATCAACTGTCTCGTCATGAGATCTGGCGCTTCCGTGTCACCTACGTGCAGCTGCTGTCCTCGATGATTCTCAACTTCCTTTCCTCCTCCTCTGCCTTGTGTAGTGACGACGGAGATGGGGGCGCTGGAGACGACATGGCCACAGAGAACTCCTCCAGCACACCGCCGCCCACACCACCCACACCGACGCCGCCCAGCAGCAGCCGCAGTCTCCCTCGCTATCAAACCGCGAAGCCACACGAGCGACAGCAGCAGCAACATCCGCACGTCCCCACAAAAGAGGAGCAGATCCAACGGCTACACCGCTTCGCGCGGAATGAGCTGCTGCCGCTGTTTGTGCAAACCTTGTTCGATAAGGTGCGTGCGGTGCGCGACGCCGCGCTGGACTGCGCAGTAGAGTTGTGCTTTGCGCTCGAAGGACCCCGTCCTTTACACACTAATGGTGGTGGTGGCAGCCGTATTGGGTCTATTGCTGGTGGTGCTGGTGGTGGTGGTGACGGTCACAACGGCAGCCGCTCCGCTTCGCGCCGTGGTGCTGGTGGTGAAGAGGAGGATGACGACGATGAAACAAACAACAACGAAGACGATGAAGAGGAGGAGGATGGTGGTGGTGGCACCTGCGGCCGCCGCCGCCGGAGCTCCGGTGAAAGCTTCGCCAATGACGTGCTGTGGCCGCTTATTCAAGGCAGCACGCTCGCGTGGGATACCTATCTCAGCCGCAGCGCGCTCCTCCGCATTGCACTGCGGCTGCCGTTTCTCAAGAAGAAGAGCGTGCTGATGCCTTTGTTGGATAAGCTGGCACATGATACGGTGCTGAATGTGCGTATGGTCGTCGCCAAGGCCATTCGGGCGTCATTGCTGCACAGTACCTCTGAGTCTTACACAAACACCACTAATAATAATAACAATAGTAACGCAATGGATGCGGAAGCCAAGCAGTATGCGGTTTTGATGGACATACAAGATAATGACGCGAACGGCAGCCAGGCCAGCAGTCAGAACCGTGTTGGGTGTTTAAAACAAACTTTCCTCGTTTTTTCGCAAAAGGAAAAGGATGGTGTGATTTTGAACTTGTTGCGACAGTTGTTGGAGGACACGAGCAGTGATGTCCGTGATGAAGCAGCGAAGGCGCTGCAGGTCTGTTTTTAATAATAGAAAGAAAAAGAGAATAATTAGAGTAGATAAATTATATTGTTTTGATTTTGATTTTACTTTCTATTCCTCGTTCATTGTATTCTTTTTTTTTTCTGTCTTTTGTTACTATTACATGCATCGTTTCTGTGATTATCATTATTATTACAATTGCTTACTATTAATATTATTATTATTTGCATAAACTTATCCTTTAACGTTTTGATATTACCGTCGCGCCTATATGTTAGCCTCATGTATTTTTTCATGCTTTCAGTTCTCTCTCCTGCCTTTCACATATTCTCTTTCTGTTGATTAATACGGAAGAAAAAACATAATTTATGATAGAATATTAGATTAGATCCACACAAAAAAAAAAAAAATGTCTGAAGAAGAGAAAAAACGAAACCAAAATTTCGCTTTTCCGTATTGATGTCTTGGAGCACTACGTAAAGGAGTTAGTAGAGCTTCAAGAAAAGAATAAAAGTAATAACAACAACAATAACGATGATAAAAACAATAATAATAAGTTAGTGTTAGATTTAAATAATGAAAAAGATCGGATGGTGTTACAGCAGCTCATTCAAAAAGAAGTGCATGTACAAACACAAGCATGGGCCTCGTACTTCCAGCAGTTAGTGAAACACGAAGTACAAACGGCAGCCGCAGCGTTTGAAATGAGTCAGAATAAAAATAATAAAAATGAAGCGCTAATTCATCAATGTCTAAAAGAAATGATTGCATTGAATGAACGAAATGATAAGATAGAAAAAGAGTTCAAAGAACAACAGCAGCTACAGCAGCAACAACAACAAAAAGAAAAAGAATATGAAGTACATAACAATAATAAGAATAATTATAATGTGAATTTAGATTTCTTTAAAGAAGAAATGGAAGACAAGATTAAAAATCTGCAGCAAACATTAGAAACCAAATTTGAACAAAGTGTAAAATTAAACTGTCAAACGTTAAAACATATTTCTGAAAAATGTGAACGGATTCATCTCGAACAGCACATAAACAAAAATAACAATAACAATAATAATAAAAGTGAAAATGAACATGATTTAGGTTATGACAGTTTACAGAAAGACATTAATGCTTTACAAGAAAAACACGTTCAAGAAGAAGTCGAAACACTAAAACAAAAACTGTTTGAATTAGAAATGTTCATGAAGGACAACAATAAAAAGATTCGTAAAGACATGGCGGAGCTTTTGGCTGTTTTCCAAAAGAAGGAAGAGAAGCTGACAGCGAGAACACTACCAGCAACAACCCCATACAACAACAATAACAACAATAGTGCTGAAAGTGAAGCAGAAAAGAAGAAACGAAGAGCACAAGAAGAAAAAGAGAAGCAACAGATACAAGCACAAATACAACAACAACGAGAATATACGTATGAATTAGTGTCGCAAACACGAGAAGAAATAAATGAACAAATTACACAACTAACAGAAAAGATGGAAACGTTGGAGAAAGAAGAGCCTAAGCATAATAACGAAAATAATAATAATAATAATAATAATAATAATAATAATAATATAACACAAACCGTGCTTCGCAGCTTTGATAATCGCCTGAATATTATGAAAAAAGAGATTAAAGATTTGTATACGAAAATGAGTGAGCTACATCCGAACTACAGTTATAACAACATCAACACAACTAGTAATAATTATAATAACAGTACGACATTACATAATTCCACCACAACTTCTATTAAAGAGAGAACCTCTTATAGATCCGCTTTAGATTTTCTGTAACATTTACATACATTTTTTTTTTCTTTTTTGATATATTTGTATTATTATTTTTTTTAAATGAAAACAAAACAAAAAAATGAAGCCACCTTTTGCAGTATTGTATTTTTTCTTTCTATTTTTATGTATGTATATGTATGCAATAACAAAATTTTTTTTTATTTTTTTGCTCTCTCTTTTCTTCTTCTTCTT